>JZKD02S1604410.1:76506-104994 GCA_000966675.3 Picea glauca | reverse complement strand
TGGGTAGGTAACTCAAATGGAACATTATTTCTCTTTGTACGACATTATGGATGAGTTGGCCAAACTCCGGTATGGTGTTCTTCATCTAGATCAATAACGTTGGTAATGGTAGCAATGGAGAAAATATGTCGGCCAAGAGTATGTGTCTTGGAAACAATTTGTTGCAGCGATTTATGAACACTTTGACACTGACACCCACCATTTAGGTCGTTTCACAAAGTTGAAACAAATTAGCACAATGGAAGACTTTATAACTGCTTTTGAGCGATTGGATTTCCACATAGAGGGCAAGCTGATGCATTTTTCTGAGAATGCTTTATCAGTGGCGTCAAGGATGAGATCTGTGCCCATGTCCTCATGGATCGCCCCCAGAGTTGGGTGGAAGCTACTAAAAGAGCTAAGGAAACACAACAGGTTGTCTCTTCTCAAACTAGAAAACCCTCCTTTATTCCTCTCCCTAAACCAGTCACTCCCATTCCTCCTTCCACTCCACTAGAGATCCATAAATTGACTCGGGCATAAATGGTTGAATGCCAACTCAAGGGCCTTTGTTATAATTGTGATGACAAATATTTTCCTAGGCACAAGTGTAAGGAACAAAATCATTTTATGGCCATCTCTGAGGATGTTTCTAAAGAAGAGGTTGAGGCTCCCCCTATGGCTGAGTCACTTGACTCCACCCTCAAACCCCCTAAATGTTGAACTAGTCATTTCCCTGAATTCTCTCAGTGGCTTCTCTGCTCCCCAAACCCTCAAGCTAATTGGTTATATTAAGCATCGGAAGGTCATCATCCTCGTTGACAGTGGAAACACCCATAATTTTATTCATCATCGCATTTCCCAAGAAACTAATTCTATATTCAAGCAATCAACAACTTTCAAATCATGATTTCCAATGGCAGGTCCATGAAATGTGGGGGGGCATTGTGAAAATGTGTGTCTCCAAATAGGTCAGTACCACATGAAATCTCATATTTTTGCTATTGACATGGGTGGTTGTGACATTGTGTTGGGTGCCAAATGGTTAAGGACTATGGGCCCCATTCTCATGGATTTTAAGGAATTAACCATACAATTCAACCAGGAGAGCCAACAATATAAGTTCCAAGGAATCACAATAGGTTCCCCCGAGATCATCAGTTCTCATCGTATGGAAAATCTCCTAAAAAAAGGTCATTTTGACATTATTGCACAACTCCATTCCATTCACGCCACTAAGACACCCTATGTGCCTCCTGAACCCCAATCCATCATCTCCAAACATCAAGTTGTTTTTTCCACTCCCCAGGGACTTCCTCCTTCCCATGGTGTTCATTATCATGACATTCCCCTCGTCCTCGATAACCTTCCTCCCAATTTTCATCCCTATCGTCATCCCTTTTCCCAGAAAAATGAAATTGAGAAAATTGTTCAAGAATTGCTCGTCATGGGTGTTATTCATCCTAGTACTAGCCCCTATTCTTCTCCTGTGGTCATGGTACTTAAGAAAGAACGCACTTGGTGCATGTGTCCTAATTTCCGCGCCCTCAACAAACTCACCATCAAAGACAAATTTCCCATTCTTGTCATTGATTATCTCTTGGATGAATTAAGTGGTGCCCAATTCTTTACTAAACTTGATCTTCGTTCTGGCTACCACTAGATACGTATGAAAGAGGCAGACATTCCTAAGATTGCATTTCGAACTCATGAAGGCCACTATGAGTTCTTGGTCATGCCCTTTGGCTTGTGTAATGCTCCCTCCACTTTCCAAAGCCTCATGAATAATGTCTTCCATCCTTTTCTCCATCATTTTGTCTTAGTTTTCTTTGATGATATTCTCATCTATAGTAAAACCTAGAAAACCCATCTTTCTCATGTGGATCGAGTTCTTCATCTACTCTCTCAACACCAACTTTTCCTCAAACAACCTAAACGTGCTTTTGGAGCCTCAAAAGTTGAGTACTTGGGTCATATTGTTGGCAAGGCGGGTGTCAGGGTGGACCCTAAGAAGATTGAAGCTATGCAGGATTGGCCTCTCCCTAAGACTCTCAAAATCTTCCGTGGTTTTTTGGGTTTAACAGGATATTATCGCAAGTTTGTTAAGAATTATGGAAAGATTGTGGTGCCTCTCACTGCTCTCCTTAAAAATAATTCTTTCACTTGGACTCCAACAACTGATCATTCCTTTCAAGCCTGGAAGGCGACTATGTGCACCACTCCTGTCTTGGCCCTTCCTGACTTCACAAAGACCTTTGTCCTGGAATGTGATGCATCTGGTAGAGGAATTGGAGCACTCCTTATGCAATATGGCCGGCATTTGGCCTTTACCAGCAAACAAATGTCAGAGCAACATTTGAGCCAATCTATCTATGAAAAGGAAATGTTGGCTATTCTGCATGCAGTGGATCTCTGACACCCTTATCTATTGGAGCAATGCTTCCAAATTAAGACAGATCATCAGAGCCTCTAGTATTTTCTAGAGCAACGTATTTCATCCCTGGAGCAACCAAAATGGGTGACTAAGCTATTTGGATATCATTATGAGATCATTTACAAGAAAGGAAAAGACAATGTGGTTGTTGACGCTCTTTCAAGAAAATATGAAGATGAAGGGTCCCTTTTTTCCCTCTCCTTCATTGTACCAGATTGGTTCCAAGTTGTTCACCAGGAATGGCTGTAAGATCCCAAAATTCTGCGTCTGATCCAACAATTGCAAGACAATTCTCCAGTTTCCCCATGGTACTCTTGGCACAATGATGAGTTTCGCTACAAAGGTCATATGTATTTAAGTAAAAAATCACAACTTAAATCCACAATGCTTTCTGAGCTTTATTCTACACCCACAATTTGGCACTCAGGGTTTACCAAAACCTATGATAGGGTCAAACGTTCTTTTTTATCAGATGGTATGAAATAGAACGTTCACAATTTTGTGGAGGAAGGTGATTTATGCCAATGCAACAAGGGAGAAACAGTCAAAGCCCTAGGCACACTACAACCGCTCCCGATTCCACCCGCTATTTGGAGGGATATCTCTATTGATTTCATTGTTGGTTCACCTAAATCGGGCAATAAGTCAGTCATCATGGTGGTAGTTGATTGTCTTTCCAAGTATGCTCATTTATGTGCTCTTCAACACCCATTTACCGCCTCCACTATGGCTCAACTTTTCATGGATCATATCTTCAAGCTTCATGGCATGCCTCATTCTATTGTCTCTGATAAAGATCCCACTTTCACCAACAATTTTTGGCAAGAACTATTCAGGCTACAGGGCAACCAATTGCATCTCGACACCGCCTATAATCGCCAGACTGATGGTCAAATTGAAGTTGTCAACAAGTGTTTGGAAACATATTTGAGGTGTTTTGCATCCGAAAGGCAAAATCAGTGGGATCAATGGTTACCCTTAGCTGAATGGTGGTACAACACTTCTTACCATACAAATACTCGCATTTTGATCTGATCCGAGGACGTGGCAGAAAGGGTTAAAAAAAGAGAAAGAGATGAATGCAGACAATCGTTCCAATAGATGTCCAAATCCAATGGGGGGTCGAGTCACATGAATCTCCCTCACACTTATTTGAGTTGAGTTATTAGACGAAATTGAGAACAACCTGAGGATCATATATCCTCATGGTTGTCCTCAACACTTCTTTACTAAGAAAATGATGTAATGAATTGTATAAAGACTTGGCTCAATTAGAGTTGAAAATATGTTTTTTGTAATATGAATTATGTATTCATGTAATAAAGATATTGTTGCAGGTTTGGTGGAAGTATCCTGTGTAATTTTTGTTTAATACCAGTGTGTGATTGGACTTTTAACCAGTGCCTTGCCTGAGGAGGAGGGCCCCCTCCTTAGTTAGGTATTGTTTCATTGTAGTATAAATTCATTTCTCAATTGTGTGGTTTATATTATTATTAATAATTTGATTAGTGCAAATCAGATCTAACATTTGGATTTGTTTGTCGCTGCAACCATAGATTTAGTTTGTGGATTATTTTTTACTGCAACTCTAGAATTGATTCATTTCATTCTGTTAGCGTTGATTTCATTTGTTGAGCTCTCGTTTGTATTATCTGAATTGGTTAACCAGATGAAAAATGTTTCCAATGTTGTCCATAAACATAGGGATATGAATTATCTATGGGCATAGTCACCATCCAAAATTAGATATTGGTCAATGTGTTCTTTGCCCATAATATCCTAGCTACCTTTTTATTTACACTCAGATTGGGGTTATATCACAGAGTGATTCTAGTCGACTAAGTTGGTTCAATTTCCTTTTTTCATTTACATCTAGATCGAGATTACAACATAGAGTACTTCCAGCTAGTGGAATTAGTTAAGAGATTACCTACTTTCCTTGAATAACACTCAGATTAGGGTTACATCATGGAGTGCTTCCAGCCAACCGAGTTAGGATAGTAATTTCACATCTTTAGAAACTTGAGTGCTTTAGATTATGGTGACTCTATCTTAATTATCCCACAACCCCTTTGTTCTTAGACACTCCTTTGATGCAACTTCACTAATAGAGTAACGATTGAGTGGATTGACCTGGCATAGATAGTGCATGACAGTTCACAAGTAACCCAAGAATCCTTGGTTTGAAAATATTAACCGATTAGTCTTCTAGTTATCCTTGGACGCAATCAAAAGGTAATTAAAAGACCTGTTAGATACCACTAGTTGTAGCCAATCACCAGATTCACCACTAATCGGCCTATGAAAATATCCATGGCCCTCGTAACATTAATATATATTCGTATTTGTATGCATAGTGTTTAAGATGTACATACCTATTATCCACAAACATATCCATGGCCTTGTGTTAAAATCACAATTATACATGCAGTTAGAATGATATATCTATCTTTCACCAGGGTTTAAATAATTCCCATTGTCCTTCACCGGGGTTTTGATCATTCCCTTTGTCCTCTACAGTTTTCACATGTTACTTTCAATTTTGTGATTTTTGTTATTTCCCTTGTCTTCACCTTCTCCCTCATGGTTGTTAGAGAGGTAAGACAATGAATGCTTGAGGATTTGGGTTGGGTTTCCATGGCATGCTAATTTTACGAATTTTAACCAAGTGCAATTGATCCATGACTAGTTTCCTAAGTTTAACCAATAAAAATAGGAGCATAGACGAGAGAAGCATATTCAATTGGAGTTTAACCACCATCAATGGAAGATACAAATTGATGCATAAGCATATCGGTTTTATTGAGCGTTCTCTCATTCGAGAGGGTTCTATAAGGGCCAAATGCTTTGCCTATTTGAATTTAAGATTACAAGGGATGTATAAGATCCCTTGTTATATTGTTCAAGAGTCAGACTTGCCTGTAACCCTAATTGTAATGTAAAGGGTACAAGTCGGACCCACATTAATGTAATTGGTAATTAATGTAAAAGATAATTAATCTAGTTAATATTAATTATATTATGAGATAGAGAGGTCGGCTCTGTTGTGCCAATAGACACTTTTGTTGACAGGTCAAGTCCAATATAAGTAAAGGTAAATTCCCCATTGAGGAATCATATCTTTTGTGTGTGTTTGGAAATTTCAGCAAGTACACCTTCTTGGGAAAAGTGCGCACCTCTCTTGGGGGCTAGTCTTCTAGGGTTTGCAAGCACCCTCTTGTGTGCTAGGTTTTCTTGGTGGTGAAGGTCTTTCTCTTGAAGAATATAGCAAAGGATTTTGGCTGGGTTTTCTTCCCTTGTTGNTCATTTTGTCTTAGTTTTCTTTGATGATATTCTCATCTATAGTAAAACCTAGAAAACCCATCTTTCTCATGTGGATCGAGTTCTTCATCTACTCTCTCAACACCAACTTTTCCTCAAACAACCTAAACGTGCTTTTGGAGCCTCAAAAGTTGAGTACTTGGGTCATATTGTTGGCAAGGCGGGTGTCAGGGTGGACCCTAAGAAGATTGAAGCTATGCAGGATTGGCCTCTCCCTAAGACTCTCAAAATCTTCCGTGGTTTTTTGGGTTTAACAGGATATTATCGCAAGTTTGTTAAGAATTATGGAAAGATTGTGGTGCCTCTCACTGCTCTCCTTAAAAATAATTCTTTCACTTGGACTCCAACAACTGATCATTCCTTTCAAGCCTGGAAGGCGACTATGTGCACCACTCCTGTCTTGGCCCTTCCTGACTTCACAAAGACCTTTGTCCTGGAATGTGATGCATCTGGTAGAGGAATTGGAGCACTCCTTATGCAATATGGCCGGCATTTGGCCTTTACCAGCAAACAAATGTCAGAGCAACATTTGAGCCAATCTATCTATGAAAAGGAAATGTTGGCTATTCTGCATGCAGTGGATCTCTGACACCCTTATCTATTGGAGCAATGCTTCCAAATTAAGACAGATCATCAGAGCCTCTAGTATTTTCTAGAGCAACGTATTTCATCCCTGGAGCAACCAAAATGGGTGACTAAGCTATTTGGATATCATTATGAGATCATTTACAAGAAAGGAAAAGACAATGTGGTTGTTGACGCTCTTTCAAGAAAATATGAAGATGAAGGGTCCCTTTTTTCCCTCTCCTTCATTGTACCAGATTGGTTCCAAGTTGTTCACCAGGAATGGCTGTAAGATCCCAAAATTCTGCGTCTGATCCAACAATTGCAAGACAATTCTCCAGTTTCCCCATGGTACTCTTGGCACAATGATGAGTTTCGCTACAAAGGTCATATGTATTTAAGTAAAAAATCACAACTTAAATCCACAATGCTTTCTGAGCTTTATTCTACACCCACAATTTGGCACTCAGGGTTTACCAAAACCTATGATAGGGTCAAACGTTCTTTTTTATCAGATGGTATGAAATAGAACGTTCACAATTTTGTGGAGGAAGGTGATTTATGCCAATGCAACAAGGGAGAAACAGTCAAAGCCCTAGGCACACTACAACCGCTCCCGATTCCACCCGCTATTTGGAGGGATATCTCTATTGATTTCATTGTTGGTTCACCTAAATCGGGCAATAAGTCAGTCATCATGGTGGTAGTTGATTGTCTTTCCAAGTATGCTCATTTATGTGCTCTTCAACACCCATTTACCGCCTCCACTATGGCTCAACTTTTCATGGATCATATCTTCAAGCTTCATGGCATGCCTCATTCTATTGTCTCTGATAAAGATCCCACTTTCACCAACAATTTTTGGCAAGAACTATTCAGGCTACAGGGCAACCAATTGCATCTCGACACCGCCTATAATCGCCAGACTGATGGTCAAATTGAAGTTGTCAACAAGTGTTTGGAAACATATTTGAGGTGTTTTGCATCCGAAAGGCAAAATCAGTGGGATCAATGGTTACCCTTAGCTGAATGGTGGTACAACACTTCTTACCATACAAATACTCGCATTTTGATCTGATCCGAGGACGTGGCAGAAAGGGTTAAAAAAAGAGAAAGAGATGAATGCAGACAATCGTTCCAATAGATGTCCAAATCCAATGGGGGGTCGAGTCACATGAATCTCCCTCACACTTATTTGAGTTGAGTTATTAGACGAAATTGAGAACAACCTGAGGATCATATATCCTCATGGTTGTCCTCAACACTTCTTTACTAAGAAAATGATGTAATGAATTGTATAAAGACTTGGCTCAATTAGAGTTGAAAATATGTTTTTTGTAATATGAATTATGTATTCATGTAATAAAGATATTGTTGCAGGTTTGGTGGAAGTATCCTGTGTAATTTTTGTTTAATACCAGTGTGTGATTGGACTTTTAACCAGTGCCTTGCCTGAGGAGGAGGGCCCCCTCCTTAGTTAGGTATTGTTTCATTGTAGTATAAATTCATTTCTCAATTGTGTGGTTTATATTATTATTAATAATTTGATTAGTGCAAATCAGATCTAACATTTGGATTTGTTTGTCGCTGCAACCATAGATTTAGTTTGTGGATTATTTTTTACTGCAACTCTAGAATTGATTCATTTCATTCTGTTAGCGTTGATTTCATTTGTTGAGCTCTCGTTTGTATTATCTGAATTGGTTAACCAGATGAAAAATGTTTCCAATGTTGTCCATAAACATAGGGATATGAATTATCTATGGGCATAGTCACCATCCAAAATTAGATATTGGTCAATGTGTTCTTTGCCCATAATATCCTAGCTACCTTTTTATTTACACTCAGATTGGGGTTATATCACAGAGTGATTCTAGTCGACTAAGTTGGTTCAATTTCCTTTTTTCATTTACATCTAGATCGAGATTACAACATAGAGTACTTCCAGCTAGTGGAATTAGTTAAGAGATTACCTACTTTCCTTGAATAACACTCAGATTAGGGTTACATCATGGAGTGCTTCCAGCCAACCGAGTTAGGATAGTAATTTCACATCTTTAGAAACTTGAGTGCTTTAGATTATGGTGACTCTATCTTAATTATCCCACAACCCCTTTGTTCTTAGACACTCCTTTGATGCAACTTCACTAATAGAGTAACGATTGAGTGGATTGACCTGGCATAGATAGTGCATGACAGTTCACAAGTAACCCAAGAATCCTTGGTTTGAAAATATTAACCGATTAGTCTTCTAGTTATCCTTGGACGCAATCAAAAGGTAATTAAAAGACCTGTTAGATACCACTAGTTGTAGCCAATCACCAGATTCACCACTAATCGGCCTATGAAAATATCCATGGCCCTCGTAACATTAATATATATTCGTATTTGTATGCATAGTGTTTAAGATGTACATACCTATTATCCACAAACATATCCATGGCCTTGTGTTAAAATCACAATTATACATGCAGTTAGAATGATATATCTATCTTTCACCAGGGTTTAAATAATTCCCATTGTCCTTCACCGGGGTTTTGATCATTCCCTTTGTCCTCTACAGTTTTCACATGTTACTTTCAATTTTGTGATTTTTGTTATTTCCCTTGTCTTCACCTTCTCCCTCATGGTTGTTAGAGAGGTAAGACAATGAATGCTTGAGGATTTGGGTTGGGTTTCCATGGCATGCTAATTTTACGAATTTTAACCAAGTGCAATTGATCCATGACTAGTTTCCTAAGTTTAACCAATAAAAATAGGAGCATAGACGAGAGAAGCATATTCAATTGGAGTTTAACCACCATCAATGGAAGATACAAATTGATGCATAAGCATATCGGTTTTATTGAGCGTTCTCTCATTCGAGAGGGTTCTATAAGGGCCAAATGCTTTGCCTATTTAAATTTAAGATTACAAGGGATGTATAAGATCCCTTGTTATATTGTTCAAGAGTCAGACTTGCATGTAACCCTAATTGTAATGTAAAGGGTACAAGTCGGCCCCACATTAATGTAATTGGTAATTAATGTAAAAGATAATTAATCTGGTTAATATTAATTATATTATGAGATAGAGAGGTCGGATCTGTTGTGCCAATAGACACTTTTGTTGACAGGTCAAGTCCAATATAAGTAAAGGTAAATTCCCCATTAAGGAATCATATCTTTTGTGTGTGTTTGGAAATTTCAGCAAGTACACCTTCTTGGGAAAAGTGTGCACATCTCTTGGGGGCTAGTCTTCTAGGGTTTGCAAGCACCCTCTTGTGTGCTAGGTTTTCTTGGTGCTGAAGGTCTTTCTCTTGAAGAATATAGCAAAGGATTTTGGTTGGGTTTTCTTCCCTTGTTGAGAAGGGTTTCCCAGGATACTTCTTGTGTTCTTGTGCATGGTATTTCTTCTTGTGATCTTGGATGTTGCAACATTATTGGTTATGGTTAATTTAAATGCTAAAAATGGAATGATCTTCATGCTTAACCTTGTTTATTAAAAAAATCAACAGTCTTCACCTTCTCCCTCATGGTTGTTAGAGAGGTAAGACAATGAACACTTGAGGATTTGGGTTGGGTTTCCATGGCATGCTAAGTTTACAAATTTTAACCAGGTGCAATTGATCCATGACTAGTTTCCTAAGTTTAACCAATAATAATAGGAGCAGAGACGAGAGAAGCATATTGAATTGGAGTTTAACCACCATCAATGGAAGATACAAATTGATGCATGAGCATACCATTTTTATTGAGCGTTCTCTCATTCGTGAGGGTTCTATAAGGGCCAAATGTTTTGCCTATTTGAATTTAGGGTTGCAAGGCATCAATGATAGAAATCAGTTTTGAAGGACTTGTTGAACCCGATTCGATTGGAGATTTGATCGATGATTTTGTTTTTGAATCTGTTTCAGTATACAAATGAGAAGAAGAATTGAGTGCAAATATATAGAAGCATCATTCTAGACACAATCCAAAAGGTAAATATGCATGAACTCAAGACCTCAAATCACATGTTTATTTTGCAAAAGAAATCGCTTTAACATTTTTGAAAGAATCAACCTCCATTTGTTTTTCAGTACATAGTGTATTATTTGGGGCCTAGCCAATATTAGTACCAAACATGGGAGAATTTATGAGTTGCATCTTGTGAGAAGGGTAAATTTGGTCTTACGACTATATGGGTAAAATTTGGCATTACGAGTGTGGAGATCGCATGCATCATTCGGAAATTGCTAAAGTTAGGGATGTTAGATTGTCTTCATATTTTTCATTTCCATATCAAGTCTCAGATCTTATGCATTGAAGTGCTCAATGATGGTGTGAATGAAACAATTTCCCAACTTTATTTAAAGACCAATTAAAGGAAGACATCCATGGAGGAGGATATTAGGTGTCGATGAATACATTTGAGTATTTTATGTTTTGGTTTGCTTATTATGTTGTATGCAAAGAAATTGATAATAGGGATCATTCAGATTAAGATGAAATGAAATTGGGTTTAGGAAAGGTTCATGGTCTCATGTTGAGAAATGGACATCTTCTCTACATGGTTTGCACAGTAGTTATGGTAGTAGAAGACTTGGAAAGTTCAATTTTATCTCTTTATCTACATCTTCCAAATATATGTCTTCACAAATTTGTTTCCATTTCTGATTTTTGTGCTCTTATTGTGTCATTCCAATATCTTCACAAGCAGTCCAAAATTGGTCAAGTTGTGTGACAGTGGCTTCCAGGAAGGTTGAAGAAGAAGCTAATAGATGGAATCATTGAGTAGCTGGATAGGTGGATAGTTGTAAAGGTAAGGATAGACCCCCAATTTAGAAGGATAGGTGGATAGGTGTAAGAGACAAGTACACAAACCAGAGATGCAATAGGTTCTTTCAGTTAATGGGTGCAGGAAAATAAATGAATTACAACTGGAATGGTATTTGGAAGGCCAGTCCAATGGAAAACAAAGGAGGAAGGGGATAGTTGGAGAGAAAAGGAGGTAACCGTATTGGTTGACAAGTTTTTCTCGATTGATAGGTTTCGTGAAAAATCCATCCCTAAGTACATGCCTTCGACATAAATAAAATTAAAGTGTTTGGTTAGTTCAAGACACTACATTCAAATTAATTTTTATGTTTGTTCCATTTGTCTTGTAAGTATATTTATATTTAATTTTTTAGTTGGTTTATGTGACCTATTTTTTGCACTTTGGGAATCCCTTTTGGTTTCAATCGTTTGAATTTGATTCTTGTTGTTGGTCAATGACTATTTCCATGACCACTAAGATACCAACTATTGTGAATTCAATTGGGTCCTATGAAGGTGGTTATGGATTTCCCTTAGTAGAATTTATTATGGAGTCAATATTGTTATCATTGTATATATTTTTAGCTTTCAAGATTACTTTGAAAGTGTACACTATGTTTGAGAGTGCTTCATGATATATGGGGCACATAGTGTATGATTATCCCTTGGATGGTTCATGATGGATTTGCACATTGGAAATGACTTACAGAGTGGTTGCTTGAACTCACTTATGTGCTTGCATGTCATTCTTCCTTGGAGCATTGGAGATCTTCAGACACTTTAGTGGCATTCTACATGTTGGTTGAATGGAAGAGGTTGTTTGCTTGGATAATTCCTTGCATTGGGGGAGGAAAGTTTGACATTTAGGAAAAGGGTGTTTATACCTAAACAACATGGGGTAGTTTGGATGCTTACATGGAGGAATGAAGTTGACTTGGGGATCTCTGGGTTGTGATAGTATTCATGTAGGGGGAGTGGACCTAGTGGAGCACATGGCTTAGGAGAAGCATTGTAGTCCTTGGAGGCTTGGAGGAGAAGCATTAGACACATCTTATAGAGTTCCCATGCATTGGATAATTTCTTATGTACAACATCACATTCGAGCTTGACATGTCTACTCTTGGAGTGTAGCGCTCCACATGTGTGAGCCTACTTGTGGCTTTGTACGTTGTTTGTAAGAGTATAAGCCCACATATGTATTTTTGGCCTCCCTTACCTCTCATACATATAGAGGAAGGATAGATACCTTTCATCATCATCATTGTACTATTGTATTTTTACTTCTCTTCTTGGAGTAAGGAGCTAGGGTTCACGAGGAAACACTAGGAGTTGTTATAAAGATGAGGGAGGACATGTTTTTTGGAGGATCCTTGTGAGATACTAGGGCTTACTCTTGAGAATATGACATTGGATATTATTTTCACATCATTCTCATTCTTGATCACTCTTGTGTCAGATATGTCACTAAGAGGAGTGCACTAGTCTCTCTCTCTCTCTCTCTCTCTCTCTCTCTGATCTACATCTTTGTACTTTCTATTTCTTGTCTTGAAGGTGATAGGGTTTCTTGGAGACATTAGATCTAGTGTTTTTTTACTAAACCCTAGGTTGTAATTGTTGAAGTGAAGAAGAAGAGGATACATATTTCCAAAGAGGCTTGCTAGTGATGATACTATCTTGTGGAGTATCTTTGGTGGAGTTAGGGTTTCTTGGTATTCCTTAGCTAGAGATTTAGAGAGTTAGAGGATTGTACTAGCCTTGGGATGAGAATACAATATGTTCATGACTTACATGAAACTACAATATGTTCATATATATATATATGAAGTTTTCAGTTGTCCAAAATTGTATTTATTGCAGATTTGAGTTTTAGCCATCCATTTATTCATGGTTTGGTAATTTCCACCACTAATATGTCTTGTTGATTTGACATAAGTTAACATTTAAATTATTAAGTGATTCAATATTAATATTGAATAAGATATGGAATATTTACTACTACAATTACAACTCTCATAAAGTGAATTTCATATATATATATAATGCATGATAAGATTTCCCTAGAGGGTTGAAACTTGTTGGCACCCTTTGGTATCTTTTCTCTTGGATTGCGTTCTTGATTGGGGTTGTTAAGAGGTGAAATATTGTATGTTGTTGTTACTATTTTATTTATATTTCATAGAATCCCAAAGGATGAAAATTCATAGGGTTAAGATTCAAGAAACATCTAAGAAAGAGGTGAAATTTTCTTATTTGCATTAATTTCCCTAGTGTAGAAAAAAATTACATATAAGCCTTTGCTTCCTAGATTCATTTCATTCATCCCCTTGTTAGTCCAACGATGAATATCCTTACCCCAGGAATGATTTCTATAAGATCTCACTAGCATTTTCCGCCCATTTTCTCCAATGATACTCACTACCATCCTCGATTGTTTAAAGGACATGGATGTGCTTTATTGAGTGTTTGAGAGATTGTGATTTCCCTTCCTTGTCCCTTGTTCCTTCCCATCTATGAATTTTGATATTCGTCTTGGTAGATGTGTTGAAGTTATCAATGCCTCATCTTCCTTATTGCATTTATGCTATAATCTACTTATATAGGTTTCAAACATGTGTTAGTTAGATGGTCATTCTATTGTACTTATTGGAAACCCCAATTCAGAGATGTACCTACACTCCAATGATACTTCGTATATCCTATATTATCTGAAAGTACGTTTATGTGATTCATCTAGTGTATGAGAGATGGTGACTTCCCTTCCTTGTCCCTTGTTCCTTCTCATCTGTGAATTTTCTTTTTCTTCATGGTAGATATGTTGAGTTTGTCACTTCCTCCTCTTCCATGTTGCATTTTTATCATATGTTCCATTTATATAGGGATATAACCTGTATTACTTAGATGGTCATTCCATTGTACTTCTTGGAATTCAGAGTTGTACTTATGTTTGCTAGTCCATCAATGGTCTAATTCCCAACTCTTTAGGTGTCTCATAATTTCATCTTTGTGAAGGTTAAACTTATTTTCAATGTATATTTAAGGGGATGAAACAATTTCCATTTTGTGGTGGAGATATGCACAATGCCATCGATCCGGGACTGTTTGATTTACTCAATGATACACTTGGAATCACCTTTTATCTTTAAGATCTCGATTCCCATTTACTTTGATAGATCTACTTCTTTTTGTAGATCCATAATCACCACAAATTTTTAAGATAAAGCTATACTTTGGGTATGATAGGAAATAGAATTTCCTAGAAAATTGTTGATCTACAAGATTGTTTAAGGTATTTAAGATAACATCATGAGGATAGCCCTTCCGTTTTTAGAGAGGTGGCACTCCTATTTGTTTTAATAAAATACAAGAATATAAAAGGTGCCTCAGAAAGGACCAGAATTATTGTTGAAGTAAATATTCACATGCAGAGAATACCTAAGAAAGGACCAATCATCTCCCAAAAAATAATTATCACAATATGATACAAGATTATAAACCAAGAGAATAAGTAGTCTCACACAATGACATTTCCATCATAGCATAAAGCAAAGTAGAGAACATCATTTAGCATAAGGGAAATATAAGTACCACATATGAAAAATAACTTTAAATGATCATTCAATTAAGACCCAAAAACATTTTGACAGACATACATTTGAAGTCTCATGCTCAAAATTAAAAATCTGAGAGATCACTAATGTAATGTCCTGAATAGTTCTTTGGGAATCTCAAAAGAAATAATAGATGTCTTTTAAAAGTTTGATACAATTAAAAGTAAATGTGTTTGTCCTAAATGGACTGAGATGGGGGTCCCATGGACCAATAAATGAAAAGACCTGGAAGAAAAGAGACAAAGGAAGTAAGGAATTGACTTCAACATTCACAGATCATGAAAGAAAGATTGGATGAATGTTAATTGGGAAAGAAATAAATTTGAAAGCAAAACAAAGTGACTACTTGACTTACTATGATGGAAGATCAGAGGAACGTTTTCTGTTGGTTGATGTATCTTTTATAGGCTAGTGGGTTGTAGGATTTGTAATGGTTGTAACTATTTTCTGTTGATCTGGCTCTATTTTGATCAACGCATTCTTTAACCATAATTCGATATACTCATGCATGGGAGCAACCGTTGTTTCATGTTTGATATTTGCATTGAACAATTCTTTCTCAATATCTTTATAGTCAAAACTTAGTTGGGGTAATGAATCTTCGACATCTTCATTTTTATTCACATAACGGATCAACCAATTTTCCACTTCATCTTTTGAGTATTCAGTGAATTCATTAAATTCATTTACCCTTGAAATTTTAAGGGCCTTTAGATGTCGTTGTAACTGATTCTATGAAAGCAATATTAAATCCATTATTAGGTGTGGGCCCCTTGTCTCTTTTGTTAAATCAACAAGCTTTAAAAAAAAACCACTTCTTTTGGAATTTATGAGATCGCACTCATTAAGTAGTTCTTTTAAACATTCAATTATTTTCAACCAACTTGCATTTATTTTCTTTAATCAGGTTCTAGATGGAAGATTTTGCTCACTTCTATGCATATCATTCATGTTTGATACTTTAGCAAAAAAAGTACCTACAACTTCATTATAAAATTTCTCTTCATTATCCAAGTCCCTTTAGAGATATTCTTTAAAGTTCAAAATCCTTGAAGAGACTGTTGTGGAACTAGTAGCTAGTTCCCATATTTCCACAATTAGAGCAATTCTCTTTTGTATATTATCTTCAATGTACCTTATGATAGTTGCCAACATATTTGAGGCACTTCTTACTCTAGAAATTGGTTCTGGTACATCTTCCAAACTGTTGAGAGGTCATATGACATCAAGTGGATCAAGGAACAAGGGCTTTGGAAACAAGAAATTCTCTAATTCTTTTATTCTTTCTTTCAAAACATGGTTTTCCTTCTCAATTTCATCGATTGAATATTTTAGTGCTTCGCTGATTGCTTCATAGAATTGCATGACTTTAGAGGGTGTCACTCCTTGTATATAAATCTCTGAGTTCCACTTCTCAACAACCTTTTTATTTTTCAAAATTATTTTCTCAGTTAACAATTTTCTAGAATTTTTATTGAAGGCCACGTGGTGCAGTGTGACAGATTATTCTTCGAAGACTACTAGCTCCTGGAAAGTCATTTCATTTGTTATTTCTGTGTTACAATCAATATTTTCTCGGCCCAATCGGGTTCTCCTATTACAATATCTACTTCCATGTCATATTTAGGTACTTCTTTCCCTGTCTTTTGGATTACATCTCTTTTCCTTTTTAGTCGCACAGGTACAATGCGTGATTTTCCAATATCTCCTTTAGAAGGGTTTTTATCGCCTCCATCACCAGAATTTCTGGAATGGGAATCATTTTTTTCACAATTGTTTCCATGAGTCCTTTCCTTTGTTGAAGACCTTCTCTATGATACATTGGGTGACTTGGATTAGGGTTACCATTTCTCGTGGTTCTTACCCTCTATTTATATTAGTCATTTGTATTGACCAATTTATCAAGATCATCATGAATTTTCTTGGGAGCTGCCTCTAGAGGGTTTTGGTTATCCCCTCCTCCTTGTTTAAATTGTGTGGAATTTATAAAAGACTAACAATAGCCAATGGTGTAAATGTGTGTTGTGAACAATTCATTAGGGTCACAACCCTGAATTTCATAAATTTGTCTTAACTTAAAGTTATCAAATTGAATAGCAAGTTCATCCAAATGAGAGATATTTTTAACTATGATCTCTCAAATTCTCTAGGGTAATGGAGTGAATTGGTTCTTCCTCTTCTCATTGAAGAAATGTGCCCATAACTTATATTGTGACTTTAACAATAAATAATTTGTCAAATATATAGAAAGGAAGTAGAGAAGATTTTCCTTGAAAACTATAAAATCTAATGAAACTGAAGTTGTCCAGAGTTTTGAAAATTCCTTTTCCTGCCAGAAAGGAAACATATTCTATAGATAATATCGATGTGGTAGGACCATAGAATAGATTTTTAAAGGTAGGCAAAAAGGCATTGTGAACTTTATAGAAATGATATGGGGATTTGTGTTTCCACAATACTGGATACCATAATTGAACTGGGTCCTTACCAAAATCTACATTTCTTGCACGAGGCAAGTGTTAAAAAATGTGATAGTATGCAATTGCAAAAATCATATAGGAACTCATAAAGGATTTTTTGGTCTTTTGGAAATTTCCATGTTGAAAAGAAAATTTTCTCGAGATGATTTGAGCCTAATCAAACAAAATATCCTCATGAACTGAGAGATACAAGACATACAAAACATATTTTTGGATAGTGTCCATGGACTCATGTCTTATGATTCGAGTGAACAACCATGCAAAATATTTATAGGGTTATCTCAGAGAACATACCTCTAATTGGGGCAGAGTTTTCAAAGTAGTTTGATGGCTTTAGGAGAAATTTNTTCTTGGTGGTGAAGGTCTTTCTCTTGAAGAATATAGCAAAGGATTTTGGCTGGGTTTTCTTCCCTTGTTGAGAAGGGTTTCCCAGGATACTTCTTGTGTTCTTGTGCATGGTATTTCTTCTTGTGATCTTGGATGTTGCAACATTATTGGTTATGGTTAAGTTAAATGCTAAAAATGGAATGATATTCATGCTTAACCTTGCTTATTAAAAAAATCAACAGTCTTCACCTTCTCCCTCATGGTTGTTAGAGAGGTAAGACAATGAACACTTGAGGATTTGGGTTGGGTTTCCATGACATGCTAAGTTTACAAATTTTAACTAGGTGCAATTGATCCATGCCTAGTTTCCTAAGTTTAACCAATAATAATAGGAGCAGAGACGAGAGAAGCATATTGAATTGGAGTTTAACCGCCATCAATGGAAGATACAAATTGATGCATGAGCATACCAGTTTTATTGAGCGTTCTCTCATTCATGAGGGTTCTATAAGGGCCAAATGTTTTGCCTATTTGAATTTAGGGTTGCAAGGCATCAATGATAGAAATCAGTTTTGAAGGACTTGTTGAACCCGATTCGATTGGAGATTTGATCGATGATTTTGTTTTTGAATCTGTTTCAGTATACAAATGAGAAGAAGAATTGAGTGCAAATATATAGAAGCATCATTCTAGACACAATCCAAAAGGTAAATATGCATGAACTCAAGACCTCAAATCACATGTTTATTTTGCAAAAGAAATCGCTTTAACATTTTTGAAAGAATCAACCTCCATTTGTTTTTCAGTACATAGTGTATTATTTGGGGCCTAGCCAATATTAGTACCAAACATGGGAGAATTTATGAGTTGCATCTTGTGAGAAGGGTAAATTTGGTCTTACGACTATATGGGTAAAATTTGGCATTACGAGTGTGGAGATCGCATGCATCATTCGGAAATTGCTAAAGTTAGGGATGTTAGATTGTCTTCATATTTTTCATTTCCATATCAAGTCTCAGATCTTATGCATTGAAGTGCTCAATGATGGTGTGAATGAAACAATTTCCCAACTTTATTTAAAGACCAATTAAAGGAAGACATCCATGGAGGAGGATATTAGGTGTCGATGAATACATTTGAGTATTTTATGTTTTGGTTTGCTTATTATGTTGTATGCAAAGAAATTGATAATAGGGATCATTCAGATTAAGATGAAATGAAATTGGGTTTAGGAAAGGTTCATGGTCTCATGTTGAGAAATGGACATCTTCTCTACATGGTTTGCACAGTAGTTATGGTAGTAGAAGACTTGGAAAGTTCAATTTTATCTCTTTATCTACATCTTCCAAATATATGTCTTCACAAATTTGTTTCCATTTCTGATTTTTGTGCTCTTATTGTGTCATTCCAATATCTTCACAAGCAGTCCAAAATTGGTCAAGTTGTGTGACAGTGGCTTCCAGGAAGGTTGAAGAAGAAGCTAATAGATGGAATCATTGAGTAGCTGGATAGGTGGATAGTTGTAAAGGTAAGGATAGACCCCCAATTTAGAAGGATAGGTGGATAGGTGTAAGAGACAAGTACACAAACCAGAGATGCAATAGGTTCTTTCAGTTAATGGGTGCAGGAAAATAAATGAATTACAACTGGAATGGTATTTGGAAGGCCAGTCCAATGGAAAACAAAGGAGGAAGGGGATAGTTGGAGAGAAAAGGAGGTAACCGTATTGGTTGACAAGTTTTTCTCGATTGATAGGTTTCGTGAAAAATCCATCCCTAAGTACATGCCTTCGACATAAATAAAATTAAAGTGTTTGGTTAGTTCAAGACACTACATTCAAATTAATTTTTATGTTTGTTCCATTTGTCTTGTAAGTATATTTATATTTAATTTTTTAGTTGGTTTATGTGACCTATTTTTTGCACTTTGGGAATCCCTTTTGGTTTCAATCGTTTGAATTTGATTCTTGTTGTTGGTCAATGACTATTTCCATGACCACTAAGATACCAACTATTGTGAATTCAATTGGGTCCTATGAAGGTGGTTATGGATTTCCCTTAGTAGAATTTATTATGGAGTCAATATTGTTATCATTGTATATATTTTTAGCTTTCAAGATTACTTTGAAAGTGTACACTATGTTTGAGAGTGCTTCATGATATATGGGGCACATAGTGTATGATTATCCCTTGGATGGTTCATGATGGATTTGCACATTGGAAATGACTTACAGAGTGGTTGCTTGAACTCACTTATGTGCTTGCATGTCATTCTTCCTTGGAGCATTGGAGATCTTCAGACACTTTAGTGGCATTCTACATGTTGGTTGAATGGAAGAGGTTGTTTGCTTGGATAATTCCTTGCATTGGGGGAGGAAAGTTTGACATTTAGGAAAAGGGTGTTTATACCTAAACAACATGGGGTAGTTTGGATGCTTACATGGAGGAATGAAGTTGACTTGGGGATCTCTGGGTTGTGATAGTATTCATGTAGGGGGAGTGGACCTAGTGGAGCACATGGCTTAGGAGAAGCATTGTAGTCCTTGGAGGCTTGGAGGAGAAGCATTAGACACATCTTATAGAGTTCCCATGCATTGGATAATTTCTTATGTACAACATCACATTCGAGCTTGACATGTCTACTCTTGGAGTGTAGCGCTCCACATGTGTGAGCCTACTTGTGGCTTTGTACGTTGTTTGTAAGAGTATAAGCCCACATATGTATTTTTGGCCTCCCTTACCTCTCATACATATAGAGGAAGGATAGATACCTTTCATCATCATCATTGTACTATTGTATTTTTACTTCTCTTCTTGGAGTAAGGAGCTAGGGTTCACGAGGAAACACTAGGAGTTGTTATAAAGATGAGGGAGGACATGTTTTTTGGAGGATCCTTGTGAGATACTAGGGCTTACTCTTGAGAATATGACATTGGATATTATTTTCACATCATTCTCATTCTTGATCACTCTTGTGTCAGATATGTCACTAAGAGGAGTGCACTAGTCTCTCTCTCTCTCTCTCTCTCTCTCTCTCTGATCTACATCTTTGTACTTTCTATTTCTTGTCTTGAAGGTGATAGGGTTTCTTGGAGACATTAGATCTAGTGTTTTTTTACTAAACCCTAGGTTGTAATTGTTGAAGTGAAGAAGAAGAGGATACATATTTCCAAAGAGGCTTGCTAGTGATGATACTATCTTGTGGAGTATCTTTGGTGGAGTTAGGGTTTCTTGGTATTCCTTAGCTAGAGATTTAGAGAGTTAGAGGATTGTACTAGCCTTGGGATGAGAATACAATATGTTCATGACTTACATGAAACTACAATATGTTCATATATATATATATGAAGTTTTCAGTTGTCCAAAATTGTATTTATTGCAGATTTGAGTTTTAGCCATCCATTTATTCATGGTTTGGTAATTTCCACCACTAATATGTCTTGTTGATTTGACATAAGTTAACATTTAAATTATTAAGTGATTCAATATTAATATTGAATAAGATATGGAATATTTACTACTACAATTACAACTCTCATAAAGTGAATTTCATATATATATATAATGCATGATAAGATTTCCCTAGAGGGTTGAAACTTGTTGGCACCCTTTGGTATCTTTTCTCTTGGATTGCGTTCTTGATTGGGGTTGTTAAGAGGTGAAATATTGTATGTTGTTGTTACTATTTTATTTATATTTCATAGAATCCCAAAGGATGAAAATTCATAGGGTTAAGATTCAAGAAACATCTAAGAAAGAGGTGAAATTTTCTTATTTGCATTAATTTCCCTAGTGTAGAAAAAAATTACATATAAGCCTTTGCTTCCTAGATTCATTTCATTCATCCCCTTGTTAGTCCAACGATGAATATCCTTACCCCAGGAATGATTTCTATAAGATCTCACTAGCATTTTCCGCCCATTTTCTCCAATGATACTCACTACCATCCTCGATTGTTTAAAGGACATGGATGTGCTTTATTGAGTGTTTGAGAGATTGTGATTTCCCTTCCTTGTCCCTTGTTCCTTCCCATCTATGAATTTTGATATTCGTCTTGGTAGATGTGTTGAAGTTATCAATGCCTCATCTTCCTTATTGCATTTATGCTATAATCTACTTATATAGGTTTCAAACATGTGTTAGTTAGATGGTCATTCTATTGTACTTATTGGAAACCCCAATTCAGAGATGTACCTACACTCCAATGATACTTCGTATATCCTATATTATCTGAAAGTACGTTTATGTGATTCATCTAGTGTATGAGAGATGGTGACTTCCCTTCCTTGTCCCTTGTTCCTTCTCATCTGTGAATTTTCTTTTTCTTCATGGTAGATATGTTGAGTTTGTCACTTCCTCCTCTTCCATGTTGCATTTTTATCATATGTTCCATTTATATAGGGA
Organism: Picea glauca; assembly: GCA_000966675.3. Classification (NCBI taxonomy): domain Eukaryota; kingdom Viridiplantae; phylum Streptophyta; class Pinopsida; order Pinales; family Pinaceae; genus Picea; species Picea glauca. The sequence goes on along the minus strand of JZKD02S1604410.1, from coordinate 83,100 downwards.
TATAACCTGTATTACTTAGATGGTCATTCCATTGTACTTCTTGGAATTCAGAGTTGTACTTATGTTTGCTAGTCCATCAATGGTCTAATTCCCAACTCTTTAGGTGTCTCATAATTTCATCTTTGTGAAGGTTAAACTTATTTTCAATGTATATTTAAGGGGATGAAACAATTTCCATTTTGTGGTGGAGATATGCACAATGCCATCGATCCGGGACTGTTTGATTTACTCAATGATACACTTGGAATCACCTTTTATCTTTAAGATCTCGATTCCCATTTACTTTGATAGATCTACTTCTTTTTGTAGATCCATAATCACCACAAATTTTTAAGATAAAGCTATACTTTGGGTATGATAGGAAATAGAATTTCCTAGAAAATTGTTGATCTACAAGATTGTTTAAGGTATTTAAGATAACATCATGAGGATAGCCCTTCCGTTTTTAGAGAGGTGGCACTCCTATTTGTTTTAATAAAATACAAGAATATAAAAGGTGCCTCAGAAAGGACCAGAATTATTGTTGAAGTAAATATTCACATGCAGAGAATACCTAAGAAAGGACCAATCATCTCCCAAAAAATAATTATCACAATATGATACAAGATTATAAACCAAGAGAATAAGTAGTCTCACACAATGACATTTCCATCATAGCATAAAGCAAAGTAGAGAACATCATTTAGCATAAGGGAAATATAAGTACCACATATGAAAAATAACTTTAAATGATCATTCAATTAAGACCCAAAAACATTTTGACAGACATACATTTGAAGTCTCATGCTCAAAATTAAAAATCTGAGAGATCACTAATGTAATGTCCTGAATAGTTCTTTGGGAATCTCAAAAGAAATAATAGATGTCTTTTAAAAGTTTGATACAATTAAAAGTAAATGTGTTTGTCCTAAATGGACTGAGATGGGGGTCCCATGGACCAATAAATGAAAAGACCTGGAAGAAAAGAGACAAAGGAAGTAAGGAATTGACTTCAACATTCACAGATCATGAAAGAAAGATTGGATGAATGTTAATTGGGAAAGAAATAAATTTGAAAGCAAAACAAAGTGACTACTTGACTTACTATGATGGAAGATCAGAGGAACGTTTTCTGTTGGTTGATGTATCTTTTATAGGCTAGTGGGTTGTAGGATTTGTAATGGTTGTAACTATTTTCTGTTGATCTGGCTCTATTTTGATCAACGCATTCTTTAACCATAATTCGATATACTCATGCATGGGAGCAACCGTTGTTTCATGTTTGATATTTGCATTGAACAATTCTTTCTCAATATCTTTATAGTCAAAACTTAGTTGGGGTAATGAATCTTCGACATCTTCATTTTTATTCACATAACGGATCAACCAATTTTCCACTTCATCTTTTGAGTATTCAGTGAATTCATTAAATTCATTTACCCTTGAAATTTTAAGGGCCTTTAGATGTCGTTGTAACTGATTCTATGAAAGCAATATTAAATCCATTATTAGGTGTGGGCCCCTTGTCTCTTTTGTTAAATCAACAAGCTTTAAAAAAAAACCACTTCTTTTGGAATTTATGAGATCGCACTCATTAAGTAGTTCTTTTAAACATTCAATTATTTTCAACCAACTTGCATTTATTTTCTTTAATCAGGTTCTAGATGGAAGATTTTGCTCACTTCTATGCATATCATTCATGTTTGATACTTTAGCAAAAAAAGTACCTACAACTTCATTATAAAATTTCTCTTCATTATCCAAGTCCCTTTAGAGATATTCTTTAAAGTTCAAAATCCTTGAAGAGACTGTTGTGGAACTAGTAGCTAGTTCCCATATTTCCACAATTAGAGCAATTCTCTTTTGTATATTATCTTCAATGTACCTTATGATAGTTGCCAACATATTTGAGGCACTTCTTACTCTAGAAATTGGTTCTGGTACATCTTCCAAACTGTTGAGAGGTCATATGACATCAAGTGGATCAAGGAACAAGGGCTTTGGAAACAAGAAATTCTCTAATTCTTTTATTCTTTCTTTCAAAACATGGTTTTCCTTCTCAATTTCATCGATTGAATATTTTAGTGCTTCGCTGATTGCTTCATAGAATTGCATGACTTTAGAGGGTGTCACTCCTTGTATATAAATCTCTGAGTTCCACTTCTCAACAACCTTTTTATTTTTCAAAATTATTTTCTCAGTTAACAATTTTCTAGAATTTTTATTGAAGGCCACGTGGTGCAGTGTGACAGATTATTCTTCGAAGACTACTAGCTCCTGGAAAGTCATTTCATTTGTTATTTCTGTGTTACAATCAATATTTTCTCGGCCCAATCGGGTTCTCCTATTACAATATCTACTTCCATGTCATATTTAGGTACTTCTTTCCCTGTCTTTTGGATTACATCTCTTTTCCTTTTTAGTCGCACAGGTACAATGCGTGATTTTCCAATATCTCCTTTAGAAGGGTTTTTATCGCCTCCATCACCAGAATTTCTGGAATGGGAATCATTTTTTTCACAATTGTTTCCATGAGTCCTTTCCTTTGTTGAAGACCTTCTCTATGATACATTGGGTGACTTGGATTAGGGTTACCATTTCTCGTGGTTCTTACCCTCTATTTATATTAGTCATTTGTATTGACCAATTTATCAAGATCATCATGAATTTTCTTGGGAGCTGCCTCTAGAGGGTTTTGGTTATCCCCTCCTCCTTGTTTAAATTGTGTGGAATTTATAAAAGACTAACAATAGCCAATGGTGTAAATGTGTGTTGTGAACAATTCATTAGGGTCACAACCCTGAATTTCATAAATTTGTCTTAACTTAAAGTTATCAAATTGAATAGCAAGTTCATCCAAATGAGAGATATTTTTAACTATGATCTCTCAAATTCTCTAGGGTAATGGAGTGAATTGGTTCTTCCTCTTCTCATTGAAGAAATGTGCCCATAACTTATATTGTGACTTTAACAATAAATAATTTGTCAAATATATAGAAAGGAAGTAGAGAAGATTTTCCTTGAAAACTATAAAATCTAATGAAACTGAAGTTGTCCAGAGTTTTGAAAATTCCTTTTCCTGCCAGAAAGGAAACATATTCTATAGATAATATCGATGTGGTAGGACCATAGAATAGATTTTTAAAGGTAGGCAAAAAGGCATTGTGAACTTTATAGAAATGATATGGGGATTTGTGTTTCCACAATACTGGATACCATAATTGAACTGGGTCCTTACCAAAATCTACATTTCTTGCACGAGGCAAGTGTTAAAAAATGTGATAGTATGCAATTGCAAAAATCATATAGGAACTCATAAAGGATTTTTTGGTCTTTTGGAAATTTCCATGTTGAAAAGAAAATTTTCTCGAGATGATTTGAGCCTAATCAAACAAAATATCCTCATGAACTGAGAGATACAAGACATACAAAACATATTTTTGGATAGTGTCCATGGACTCATGTCTTATGATTCGAGTGAACAACCATGCAAAATATTTATAGGGTTATCTCAGAGAACATACCTCTAATTGGGGCAGAGTTTTCAAAGTAGTTTGATGGCTTTAGGAGAAATTTTTCCTATATTTTTGTTCCACCATGATTTCCCTTCAGGAAACCATCTGCTTCAGAGCATTTGAATGTCATCGTAGGCTCTAGGAGCATGAACATTTTCTTGAACACCATGGGTGATAAATAAATAGGTGTCTTCCCTTGCAATTGAATTGTCCTCTTTTCACTATTGAACTTATCCATGCACTAGAGGATCAATTCCTTGAAATCCGATACCTCTAACATAGATTCGGCCAATGATATCCCATAAACCCAAACTTTGATCAATTTTTTCTCTTCAGGTGGAAGTTTTGAGTACCATTTGAATGTCTCAAACCACTAAAATGAATGGTCCTCATGTCCTATTGTATTTATAGTGTCTCCACAATAGAGTTATTTTTTTCTTTTTAGGCATATTTAGCAGAGGTTGATTAGAATGAAAAGGTGGCAGTTCTATCGAAGCAAGAGTTTACAATGAGGTTTTAATTTCTTACTAAATTCTCCATGTATTATCTTAATATCACACAATATATCTCTTAGTTCAAAATTGTTAATTGTATGATGTGATTAGGATTTAAGGTGGGGATTTTACGAGAATATTGTTTATTAAATAATGGTTTTAATTCATATCGTGAGCTAGTCGGTGTGGTAGCGAGATCATAAATGTTCTCAGGGAATACAAATATGTAGGAAAATGGTTAAGTTTGGAGGTGTAAAGTGAGTGATGGAGAATGTGTTTTAGTGATTGCAGGTTTTTGGGGTTGTGGGATGTAGATGATCGAAGGGGAGGTATGAGGGAGACTCTCGCATTTGCAATCAAGAAATATACTAAGTACCAAAATAGTCGATTATGCAGGCTCCAAAAATATGTGGGTCATTTTGGAGTAAGTAGAAATGTAGGATGCATGGTTACGAGGTGGGGATGTAAGGTGGAGATGAGGGAAGGACTCTCACATCCACAATCAAGAAAATCAACTAAGTATCAAAAGAGGTTCATTATGAATAATGCAGAAGTGGGGAGTGCTTTATGAGGGTTGTGGGGTTGTGAGGTTTAGACATTCTGAAGCATGATTTTACTCCTACAATAGGAGAAATGGTTAAGTGTTGGAGTTTCAGAGTAGTGAGAGAAAATGAAAAAAGAAACTAAGTACGGGACTTGCATATCTGCAGACTAAGTGGTAGTCTCCCCAAAATCCACATTATAGAAAAAATGACAAAGTATGGGACATACAAAAAAATAAAAATGAATAAGTATGGGACCAAAGTACACAAACATTGACCAATGAATGTTGATCAACAACAATCTCTGATGATTCCTCCTATCCTTGCTCTACCTAGATTTCATCTTGAGCTCCCTCAATATTTAGCTTTAGACATGGTGGAGTCAGTGGATACCACTTATAGGAATGAGATATTCTAACCTAGCTAATAAGTAGGAATATAATAACTTGGAAATATAAATTTCCCAAATTTCTAACTTATCTTTAAATTAAGGAAAACTTTAAGGTGAAAATGAGTCTCTAAACAGAAAAGAATTTAACGTCAACTTTAAAAGAACCAATTATATTTTAAAGGATGGCATTATCCCTTATGATTGAGATGGCATTATTTGAGTTAAAATAAGTTTATTTATCACATTCTAAACGGTGGATGATAACCCACAATTAAGTATTTTAAAATTTTAAAATAATATTCTCATAATAAATGTTTCAATAAAATAATATCATTGTCATTTTATACTTCTTGAAATAAAGAATTAAAATAATATCATTGTCCTTTTAATACTCTTTAAAAGAAAAAATACATGTACACAATATTCATATCTCGTTCTACACTTTTTAATAAATATTATATTCATCGACTTTCCTTTTATCATAATCTCAAATAAATTAAAACCAACCAAATATGATTTTGCATTTCATATAATTCTATTTCAATATGAGATATATTATTTGGGTTTTCAAATATGATGTGATACATGTTATAACAAAATATAGCACCCCTAAATGATGCAAAGTCCCGTGGATTTAAAAGATTGTTTTACAATCTTTGAGTCAACCTCATAAGGATATAATCACCCTGTATTTTTAAAGAGGTGGTACTTCTCTATTTTCAAACAACATGCAAGAATATGAACAAAATACCTCAGAAGGACCAAGTTTATTTGAAAGAAATATTCACATGCAAAGAATACATGAGAAATGACCAGGTATCTTATAGAAAGTAAATATTTATGATATGTTGCGGGATCATAAACCAAAAGAGTGTGCCGTAAAATAAGATGACATTTCCATCACAAAATTCATCAAAGTATAATACAATATTCAAGGATAGGAAAAATAAAGTATGGACCACATATGGAAGATAACTTTAAATGATCATTTCATTAAGCACAAATAAGATTCTGATAGACATACATTTGAAATTTCATGCTTAAATCGGAGTCTTGAGATTACATTAATGTTACGTCCCAAATTAGTTCTCTAGGAATGCCAAAAATAATATGCCTTTAAATAAAAGAGTAATGTCTTGGAATACAAATAAAATATTGTGTTTGTCCTTCAAACAAGATTGGGATGGGGCTCTCGCGGACCATGAAATGAAAAGACCTAGAAGATAAAAGAAAAATAGTTAAGGATCAGCCTTGGTTACACAAATTACTGGGAATTGGAAGCCAATATGACAAATGATTGTCGAAGAAAGTTAACAAGCACAGAATATGATTGCTAATTGACTCGCTGAGATGAAAATTATTTTGAATCATTTACTTGCTTGTTGGTGCCTCTTTTGTAGATGGTTGATGTGTTGGAGGTGGGATATCAATTGTAACCGCTTGTTGCAGATATATTTCGGTGATCTTGATTATATATTTTCTTAGCCACTCTTCTATGTATTCCCTTATGGGGGACACCATGATCCCATGTTTGGTATTTATTTCAAACAACTCATTATGCATCTCTCTTAGGTCCATACCTAATTGGTGCAACATGTCATCTACCTCATCATTTATGTTGATATATTTGACTAGCCACCTTTCAATTTCTTCCTCGGAGAATTTTATTGAGT
>JZKD02S1604410.1:32401-63960 GCA_000966675.3 Picea glauca | reverse complement strand
TGCATCTCTCTTAGGTCCATACCTAATTGGTGCAACATGTCATCTACCTCATCATTTATGTTGATATATTTGACTAGCCACCTTTCAATTTCTTCCTCGGAGAATTTTATTGAGTCAATGAACTCACTTGCCCATGTAATTTTTAATACATCAAGTTGTTCTAGTAATTTCACTTTAGATAAAAGTCTTGTGTCCATAAATAAGTTTGGGTTGTCGAGTTCCTTTGTGAGATAAACAAGTTTAAAGAAAAGGTCACCTCTTTTACTCTTCACAACATCTAACTCATTTATCATTTCTCTTAAAAAAATTATTCTTTTCAACCAACAAGCATTAATTTGTTTTATCCGGATGTTAGAAGGAAGGTTTTGTTCTCTTATGTGGATATCACTTAAACTTGAAACTTTATCCAGAAATGTTCCTACAACGTCTTTGTAAAAACCTTCATCGTTTTCCATATCTTTTTGGAGATATTCTTTCAAATGTGTAATCCTCACTGAAAATTTGGTGGAGATATGTGCATGCTCCCAGATTTCTTGGATTAAATCTATTCTTTTTTGTATCCCATATCCAATGTACTTTATTACTGCTAACAACAAACTAGATGGACCTTTACACTTGCTACTACTTTCTAGAATATTCTCTAAGGTAAGTTGTGAGGCCAAGCAATGGGACGAAATCACAACTCCATGATGATAGATATTGTATTATCTTGTAGGTTAATAAATACATAAACTTGTGACTATTAGTCTTCTATAAATGAAGATGTTTCCTATCACATATGACTATTCATATTTACAATTATTTACATAGGAATGCAATCCCAAGGATTACGTATCCAACATCCCCCCCCTTAATCCAAAGGGGTGTGTGTGAGTCCAAACATCATTATGAAATTCTCAAATTTTTCTCTTCCAAGCGCATTGGTGAAGATGTCTACAATTTTCTCATTTGAGGAACAATGTCTTAAGTGAATAGTCTTGGTCTTTACATGATATTGAATCAAGTGATACTTTGTGTTGATGTCCTTAGTTAGATTTGTAATGTCCCTTTCCAAATAGGAGCTCTAGAGAGGAGGCTTAATGGTCTAAACCGCCCCGTTAGACTATAGCCAGGGCCAGAAAAGGGGTAAACAAGGTTACTAGAGGTCACTCCAGTCAAAGGTGTTATGTTTAGAATGTGACATTGAGCTAAAAGTGGTTAAAAGTGCTTTTAAGCCATTATGAGCTAAAAATAGAACAAACGATCTAAATTTGGAAGTCAACAACAAATTAGGGTTTCAACAGTGAATTAGGGTTTAGAAAAGCTATAAGAGAAGGGTCAACAACCTAATTCATTCATTATGCAAATTATGACTTGTCATTGAGAGAGGCGCATCTCAGGAGAGATAGTTCAATGGATTCCAGGAGGAAGACACCAGTTGGCTAATTTCGGTGTTGAGAGACACACCCTAGTCACCGGGAAGATCACACATGTCTTCCATCATTCTTCAGTAGAGGTTACACAGGGTCCAGCCGCAAGGGCACACGTATCCAGGGTGAGGGCACAGTTTCTGAGGAGGTTCAATGGATCGACTTGTCCCATCTAGGGAGAGTTCAGAGATTCCCCTCCAACCTAGTTGAGAGGAAGGAAAGGTGCATATTTTTCCTGGTTCCTCATCATATTCCGACAGAGGAATCATTTGGGGTGCATTTTCCAGACTTGGACGTGCAACACTTTTGGCAGACNCTTCACAAGGCTTTTGCATGAACCTAGAAAGAATCCCAAAAACAAATGAAATGTCTGGTCTAGTGGTAGTAATATAGATAAGACTTCCCACAAGTCTATACTTGGTTGCATCCTCAAATTCATTCCCTTCTTTGATGTGAGTTTCAAATTATGTTCCATTGGAGTAGAAACATAATTGCATTTAGCCATGCCAAACTTTTTCAACAATTCTCCAATGTAATTCTTATGGGAGATGAATATGTACTTTGGATTCTGAATCACTTCAATGCCCAAATAGTAGTGAAGATGTCCCAAATATATCATCTCGAATCATTTCTTCAACTCTTTCTTTACAGATGCAATGTAGTTCTCATTGTTCCATGTTATCAACATATCATCTACATATACTACAAGATATACAACATTTTTTCCAACTTTCTTGAAAAATAAAGTTGCATCGTCAAGATTGAAATGCTTGAAATTCAATTTCAGAAGATGCTCAATTAACTTTTCATACCATGCTCACGGTGGTTGTTTCAAGCCATATAAGGATTTGATGAGCTTGCATACATTATGTTCTTGTCCCTTCACAACAAAGAATTCTGGTTGAGACATGAACACATTTTCTATTAAGTCTCATTCAAGAAATCAATATTCACATCCATTTGATGAATTTTCCATCCATTTTGTGCTGCCATGGAATTTAGAGTGCAGATGGTAGCCCATTTTGTTATGGGGGAAAAAGTCTCCTCATAATCAACACCTTCTTTCTATGCAATCCTTTTTCCACGAGCCTTTCTTTGTGCTTTTCAAGTGAGCCATATGATCTGTACTTGTTTTTGAATACCCACTTGCAGCTGATTGGTTTGGTTCCAAATCGAAGATATACCAACTTCCAAGTCCCATTATTGATGAGAGCATCATATTCCTTCTGCATGGCTTCTTTCCATTCATCATGAGAAGTGGATTTTTTAAAGGAAGTCGGTTCATGGTTAGTAGATAAATTCAACTCACAATCATATGAAACATCCATGTCATCTACATCACCTGATTTGAATTATCTACATTACCTCCATCTTGTCTTGAGGACATTTGGTTCTTGTCTTTCCAACCTCGTCAGGATGAACACTTTCAAGTGTTTTAGTGAGCCATTTTGGTGGACCTTTCTAAGATGGTCCAGGTTGCTCAGTTGATTGAGATGGTGTTGATTTCTCATCAAGCCTCAACTTTTTAATCCTCTTGATCACATCATCCAACTAAACTTCAGGTTCAGATGGAGTGGCATGAACTTCTTCATGAGGGGAATATGGTGCTTCAAAAGGAGATTCCATATATTGAACCAAGATAGGGATCCCTTTCAATATGTGGAATCTCATCATCGAATTCATGATATGTATCTACATGACTGAATCTGTCCAGATGATCAAGATGCCTCTCAACAATTTTGTCTTTCTTGGTGGATTCAAGAAAGATCACATCTCTGGAAAGGATGAATTTCTTGTTTGTCTCATCATAAAGACGATACCCCTTGGTGGTATTTGAGTACCACAAGAAGATTCAATTCTGAATCCTAGCATCAAGCTTGCTTCTTTTCTCCTTAGAAATCAAGGCATAACAGGTGGAACCAAAGACCATGAGATTCCTCACCAAAGGAATGTGGCCATACCGCATTTCATATGGAGTCTTGTTTTTAAGAGCATGAGATGGACACCTATTTTTCACATAAACTACACATAGAACTGCATCAACCCAAAATGTCAATTTAACATTCTTGAAGAAACTCACAGAACAAAGCATATTTAGGAGTGTCCTATTCATTCGCTCAGCTACACCATTTTGTTGGGGATTGTATGGAACTGTGGTTTGATGTTTGATCCCATGTTGGCAAAGTGATAGAGACCCACCAGGTCAGTTTCCCATAGGTGTAGAGTTATAAGTAAACTATGTTTCAACTCCAAGCTCGAGATGCTCTCAATTTCATTATACGGGTCCAATTCCCTCTGTTTACAGAGTCTGGAGTACTATGTTATCGCACTATACTCTTACAATGCTCAAATACAGAAACTTATCCTTCTCGTGACCAACTGTTAGAACCCTGCACTTAAACCCAAGTGCTTCTATCGTATGGCTCTAAGCTCCTTCTTGTCCACACAACCATATGTTGTGATTTGGTGCTTATTCCCTTAAGCACTTAAACCTTGAAACTTATGATCGATGGTGGATCTTCCAGTTTTTTTACTCCCCTCTGATGGTGGTCGTTGATCTATGTTCTTCAATGGATGGTTGCCACATATAGCAGTCCCAGAACATCAGGACTCCATGCCTTCTCAACACTCTAAAACTCACAAAGGCTGCGGTCCATAATGATTTGGACCATTGATCCTAATGGTGATCAACAATCACGATCTCTCCCGCTATGATATCTTTCAATGATGGATCACCATCGATCTAGATCGCAGATCCATTCTGGACCATTGATCTATCCTTAATTTAACTTAATATAATTTGTAGGGCCACCACGNCTTCACAAGGCTTTTGCATGAACCTAGAAAGAATCCCAAAAACAAATGAAATGTCTGGTCTAGTGGTAGTAATATAGATAAGACTTCCCACAAGTCTATACTTGGTTGCATCCTCAAATTCATTCCCTTCTTTGATGTGAGTTTCAAATTATGTTCCATTGGAGTAGAAACATAATTGCATTTAGCCATGCCAAACTTTTTCAACAATTCTCCAATGTAATTCTTATGGGAGATGAATATGTACTTTGGATTCTGAATCACTTCAATGCCCAAATAGTAGTGAAGATGTCCCAAATATATCATCTCGAATCATTTCTTCAACTCTTTCTTTACAGATGCAATGTAGTTCTCATTGTTCCATGTTATCAACATATCATCTACATATACTACAAGATATACAACATTTTTTCCAACTTTCTTGAAAAATAAAGTTGCATCGTCAAGATTGAAATGCTTGAAATTCAATTTCAGAAGATGCTCAATTAACTTTTCATACCATGCTCACGGTGGTTGTTTCAAGCCATATAAGGATTTGATGAGCTTGCATACATTATGTTCTTGTCCCTTCACAACAAAGAATTCTGGTTGAGACATGAACACATTTTCTATTAAGTCTCATTCAAGAAATCAATATTCACATCCATTTGATGAATTTTCCATCCATTTTGTGCTGCCATGGAATTTAGAGTGCAGATGGTAGCCCATTTTGTTATGGGGGAAAAAGTCTCCTCATAATCAACACCTTCTTTCTATGCAATCCTTTTTCCACGAGCCTTTCTTTGTGCTTTTCAAGTGAGCCATATGATCTGTACTTGTTTTTGAATACCCACTTGCAGCTGATTGGTTTGGTTCCAAATCGAAGATATACCAACTTCCAAGTCCCATTATTGATGAGAGCATCATATTCCTTCTGCATGGCTTCTTTCCATTCATCATGAGAAGTGGATTTTTTAAAGGAAGTCGGTTCATGGTTAGTAGATAAATTCAACTCACAATCATATGAAACATCCATGTCATCTACATCACCTGATTTGAATTATCTACATTACCTCCATCTTGTCTTGAGGACATTTGGTTCTTGTCTTTCCAACCTCGTCAGGATGAACACTTTCAAGTGTTTTAGTGAGCCATTTTGGTGGACCTTTCTAAGATGGTCCAGGTTGCTCAGTTGATTGAGATGGTGTTGATTTCTCATCAAGCCTCAACTTTTTAATCCTCTTGATCACATCATCCAACTAAACTTCAGGTTCAGATGGAGTGGCATGAACTTCTTCATGAGGGGAATATGGTGCTTCAAAAGGAGATTCCATATATTGAACCAAGATAGGGATCCCTTTCAATATGTGGAATCTCATCATCGAATTCATGATATGTATCTACATGACTGAATCTGTCCAGATGATCAAGATGCCTCTCAACAATTTTGTCTTTCTTGGTGGATTCAAGAAAGATCACATCTCTGGAAAGGATGAATTTCTTGTTTGTCTCATCATAAATACGATACCCCTTGGTGGTATTTGAGTACCACAAGAAGATTCAATTCTGAATCCTAGCATCAAGCTTGCTTCTTTTCTCCTTAGAAATCAAGGCATAGCAGGTGGAACCAAAGACCATGAGATTCCTCACCAAAGGAATGTGGCCATACCGCATTTCATATAGAGTCTTGTTTTTAAGAGCATGAGATGGACACCTATTTTTCACATAAACTACACATAGAACTGCATCAACCCAAAACGTCAATTTACATTCTTGAAGAAACTCACGGAACAAACCATATTTAGGAGTGTACTATTCATTCGTTCAGCTACACCATTTTGTTGGGGATTGTATGGAACTGTGGTTTGATGTTTGATCCCATGTTGGCAAAGTGATAGAGACCCACCAGGTCAGTTTCCCATAGGTGTAGAGTTATAAGTAAACTATGTTTCAACTCCAAGCTCGAGATGCTCTCAATTTCATTATACGGGTCCAATTCCCTCTGTTTACAGAGTCTGGAGTACTATGTTATCGCACTATACTCTTACAATGCTCAAATACAGAAACTTATCCTTCTCGTGACCAACTGTTAGAACCCTGCACTTAAACCCAAGTGCTTCTATCGTATGGCTCTAAGCTCCTTCTTGTCCACACAACCATATGTTGTGATTTGGTGCTTATTCCCTTAAGCACTTAAACCTTGAAACTTATGATCGATGGTGGATCTTCCAGTTTTTTTACTCCCCTCTGATGGTGGTCGTTGATCTATGTTCTTCAATGGATGGTTGCCACATATAGCAGTCCCAGAACATCAGGACTCCATGCCTTCTCAACACTCTAAAACTCACAAAGGCTGCGGTCCATAATGATTTGGACCATTGATCCTAATGGTGATCAACAATCACGATCTCTCCCGCTATGATATCTTTCAATGATGGATCACCATCGATCTAGATCGCAGATCCATTCTGGACCATTGATCTATCCTTAATTTAACTTAATATAATTTGTAGGGCCACCACGAAACCTCACTACTCCGGAACCTTGCTTCCACGTGTTGTCTTCTGAGTGGGCTTTGATGTCATCCTGACATATCTCGGCGTCAGGATGTCGAGCCTTTTAACACTTTTTATCAATCAAAAATCCCGACGGTCGAAATACGAAATGACGAGAGTCATCGATCTACTGTTCCAAAGATTTAATCTCCGTCGTCCAATTCTTAACACTATCGTCGAGGGATGATACCCATAATGATATGGGTCGTCGATTTTCACTCAAGATCTAATATGAGCCATTGATCTACATTCAAAGGTTCACCTACATGGACCTGCCATGTGTCACTTGTTTACTAGGCTTCCACGTGTCACCTCATTTCGTGGCTTTCACACGCACCATCTTCCAAATGGACTTTAACATGTGTCATCTTCTATATGGACCACGTGTCACTCCCCCAGTGGATTTCTTTATGTCAGCGTGATGTTTTTCTCCATCGGGACCTCGGGAGTTTTATAGGCTCGAACACCTTAAACCCTCCATTGTTTGTGGTCCGTCTTAATGAGGATCGTTGATCTGGCAGCTCATCCCATATCTAATATCTGTCATTGATTCTTTCTAATGTGGGTTTGTCTCTCTCTCCTTTAATATCCTTGCACCTTCTAACTCCTGATACATTGTCATCCATTGATCTAGCTCTTGAATGGATGGACAAATATTCTCTGCAACATCCACCTTAGGACTTAACTTCTGTGCTCGTTTCCGGATCTGATAAGGATCGAAGATGAGGGTTATTCCCAACAAAGATATGTCAACTCAAATCTTTTCCTCCTTCTTGATACAATTCTTTATCCCAAAAATTCAATGATAAATTGGGATCGTTGATCCATGCGATTGATCAATGATCAATGACTATCGTTCTTTCCAACTGTAACAAAGGGTTTTCTCACTGGTTCTCTAAGGAATTCGATCTTGATTCCTTCAGATCTGTGATCACGATCTTCACATTTGTACACATATGACTTAGGAGAGTCCAATATGGACTTTAATCACACCAAACATTAATGGAATAATAAGATATCTAGATCTCACATCGACATAGAGAGTCAATAAAACACACAAAGATTCTATTCATGAATTTGTACACAATTATACAAGGCCTCCCACCCTTCTGGCTTGATTTACATTCAGTTGGCCTCTAATTGGCATGTTGGCCACACTTAGCCTCTTACACACTCAATTCCCCTTTCTCACTATCTATACACACACTCCTCCCTGCTGATTTCCCAAAGGATTACGATTTGTTATAGCAAGATTTGCCTCACCCTATGCAATTTTCTCAGAAGGCCTTTTTCCATTTCCCTATGCAGACTTGAAGTCCCTTTTTTAAAATCTGAGAGCTAAAAAAAATATTTTTCCACATATACGCTCCCTAACTATTATACATCATGCGTATATGCATGTTGCACCACTACATCCCGCGTACATCAGGTTTTGTGATGAAAATTAAAAAATGGTGTCGGGTTTCCATGTCACGTCACAAGATCCATGATCCTTGACCTTCCATATACTGGAAACATTCTGACTCGGCCCTTCAATTCCACTTGAAGGATATAAATGGGACAAATCCGAGCTATGGAAAAGGGGAGAAGAATTCAACTTTGAGAGCAAAGTTACTCTAAAGAAATTATTCACTTAATATTGAGTCTGCATCCCTTTATCCTTTTAAGTCTGAACATATTGTTCATCCCCCAAGCTCTTCCCTACATGATTGAAAACCTCATTGTCTCTCTTATATGAGCTTGCCTTTGGTGGAGGATTGAAGTGGTGGAGGCCCAGCTGGAAGGGACTTAGTTTCTTGGTTCCGAACCGTGCCGACACGGAAGTTTGTAATTCATTCACTTTTGCTGATTACATTTTAACAGAAATACTCTTTTCTCGTCCAATTAATATCTTGTAAATATTTGAATTGTTATTCCATGGGAATATTTGTTATGAATGTTGATGGATTATGCTATTGAATGTGCTAACATTATATATTACCACCATATGCTTACGTTTCTTGGTTGTTGAGGACAAGTTGCAGGTGTATTGCTTTGAGTCAAGTGCTCAACGGTGGACTTCATCGAACGTCTGGACGAGGTAGGCTCTTTATCTTGTCTCGTTAGCATATTTTCTTATATAGCATACCTGAAATTAGAGTTGATTTCTGCAGTCATTTCCATCTGTTGTGGTTTACCCCTAGCCATAGAGAGATTTTCCTCGTAACACAATTTTAATCATGAAATGTCAACTTCCATCCCATAAACAAATCCCTAATATTATGCAACTAACAACCATAATAGCACTCTCGCACTTTACAATTGATAAGGATCAAATGGAATCAAATCCTCCATACTTAGGATAATCTACCTAAACTCAACTAATTTCTCATTTAAGCTTTTACACTTCAAATAGGGAAAAGAAACCCTATCCTTCTAGAATCCCATTAAAACATGAGAAATTACATTAATTTGAAGTTTAGGGAATCCACTCCCTTAGTAAATGTAAATACCCCTAGTTCAAATCAACATGGTTGATTTTGGAGGTGAAATGCTCATGCATCTGACTCCCAGGGTTAAAAATGTTCATGATATCCTGGTAATGTGTTCAATTACTTCATTCCCTTTGATCCCAGTGCTTATGTTGTCACATGTCCTGCTGCATGTTGTCTTCATTGTTATCCTCCATCTTCCTATATCCCAAATCTTATGTTGTTGTTGCTTACTTGCATTGTTTCCTTGCTTCTGTATTGTTGTGTCTTCAATTCTCTAGGCCTCCAAATTTTATGTTGCAGTTGTCCATTTCCTTTGCTGATGCAAACTTGTATGGTCAATTGTACTTTGATGTTGATTTTCCTTCCTACTTCAGTATGCTTCCTTTTAGGTAATTTTGTCATCAACATCCACATCTCATCAATCTTCATGTCCAACTTTGTCTTTTGCTTCCTATGTCCTTCATAAGGACTCCATATATTTGTTTCCAACTTCTTGGTCTTCATTTCCTTGATGTCATCGGGTCCATGGGAATACTCTTCAAAGTCTGCAATTTTTTCTTCCCTTGATGCCTCAAATTCTTTCTTTATATCAAGTATCATTGAAGACTTTGTACTTGCAACAACTATGTAGTATTCATCAATCCTTGAATTGATCAACCACTCTTTCAGTAGCCTTAGTTCTTCATCATAATATCTCAACATTATCTTTGAATGTTTATTTTTAATTCCTTCACTCTCTTTCTGGTTTTCTTCATAACTTGCATACACACACCAATGATTAATTTCAAATCCATGAGACTCTTGGGTCTCATATGGCATCATCTCCTTGTGTTGGTCTGAGCACTTCATAAGACTGCCATCTTCTACTTCCTCATTTACAAGTTGTGTATATTCTTCTCCGTGACTATTTTTATGAGATAACAATATCTCATATTTCTTCATAACATAATTTTGATTCTGTTCTATGCCTTTAGAAAGCATATCTATCCCTTCAACAATCTTTATGATAGTTCCAGATGATTGTCCATATTTATCCTTTGCACAACTAGTAAACACACACAAATCATTAGTTTTAAAAACATAAGACTCCATGGTCTCATTTGATTCCTCCAACAACATCCCCACATGATGTTCTGAAATTTCTTGAAAATTTATTAGACTTTCAATATGTCTCCCTTCAACATCTCCATCATCATCCTCTCCAAGGAATGATCTTTGTTATGGTTCACAGAAGTGAACTTCTTCTTCCATTATTGTCCTCTGAGTTTCTCTTCCTTCCATGAAGCATTTCACTTCTTCTTCCATTATTGTCCTCTGAGTTTCTCTTCCTTCCATGAAGCATTCAACCTGTGCATCAATTTCTTCATAGATAAATGCATAATAGGCCACTTAACTTTCTTCTTCACATTCCAACCCCATCTCCGGTCTTCATTTCTTTCCTGTAACAATTTCAAAATTATACCGAGTCTTTCCCTTACCTCAGTAAATTCTCTATCAATCTCCTCTTGGTTCATCTTTCTGTCAACTACTTTGGCATCCTCTCTCCTCTTGTTGTGGCTTTTCTCTAAACCTCTGTCATGACCATCAATAGTCATATCCATCTTCTTCCTTTTGAACTTCTCCTAGTTCACTGTGAGCTATATCAAGCCTTCTCCGTAGCAAGTCTTTGCATCTTTCCACCCAATACCTCATCAAGCTTTACCTGAGCCTAACCTCCTAGTATTATTCTTGTTCTCTCCTTTGTAACCTCTTAAGTGTTATCACTTCATAATTTTCCTTGGATGTGGGAGGAAAAATCAAAGGTAACCACAGACCAAATTTTAGAATGGAAGCTAGCCCTTCCAATCTAGAGAGGGCTCTCTCTTTACAACTCAGTAAAAAGAGACACTCAGTAAAAAAAGACACTACGTTTGTCTTTGTATTTGAAAGTTGAAGGGAGAAAATAGTCCACTGTAAGATGAATCCAAAAGCAGCTTTAGATGGCAGAGGTGACAAGCATTTTAATATTATGAAAAGAGCATCAAACAACGGATGAATTATTTTCATTAATATTTACTCAAACACTGAAGATAAATACATTCAAATGGTATAACTGAGAGGAGAACAATCACATAAGAAAAGGACAGACTAGGAAAAAAATATCACACGAATCTCTGATGTGTCAAAACTCCATGCTCTCTTGTCAAGCTTCATTAATTCAAACAAATCTGATACAGAAAATAGCCCAAGGAGTCCTTACTCAGGACCTAACCCTTGTTCTATTACAAACTGTGGTTTTTATCTGATACGGAAAATAGCCCAAGGAGTCCTTACTCAGGACCTAACCCTTGTTCTATTACAAACTGTGGTTTTTATAACCAAAAACCATAATCCAAGATTAAAAAAAAATCAGAAAATTAAAAATGAATCAGAAAACATTTACAATTTGTCTTTATCTCGAATATTGAAAGTTGTTGGATTCAATTTGAAAAAGGTTGCCAAGTGTTCATGATGTGCTGGAGGCTGCTGGTCGAATCTTCTTGGATATAGTTCCTTGAAATATGGGTTGTTGAATGTTGTTGGTATGAAATCTTAACAGATCTGGCACTTGTTCTCTTTGGAAGCCCCTGATTGTTGAGTTTGTGCCTAGAATATGGGATTCAATCTGCTGCCTCAATTCGACCCCAACTGCTGATTCCATGCCTGGAAAATAAGAATTCTTTGCCATTTAGGTTTTCCATCTATTGATCTGACTGCTTCATCATCCTTTCATTTCCTGAAAATATGGACATGATCCCTGACCACAATTGTCCATTTGACTGATTCCATGCCTGGAAAATATGAATTCTTTGCCATTTAAGTTTTCCATCTATTGATCTGACTGCTTCATCATCCTTTCATTTCCTGAAAATATGGACATGATCCCTGACCACAATTGTCCATTTGACTGATGATTATTTGCAAAGAGAATGCCAACTGTGATTTGAATGCCAATTTTTCCTGGGAATCTGCATTTGCACTTAAAATTTGTGCTTTAAAATCTGGAGTTGATTTTTTGCCACATATTCATTTGTATCCTGTTCTTCAGCTGACCTTATGCATCAAATTTGTAGTTGATTGCCTCGAAATTCTGATGTGGGTGACAATAAAGCCAAAGGTGATCTCCTATACAATGCTTCAATTAGTTTATGTCTTCTATTTTAATACTAATAAACAACAACAACCATGTAGTTGTGCCCTTTCATCATTATTAAATTCATAGTCTGCATGTCGAGTTTTGTATTCTCATCAACAAAGAAGGATTTTAGAGATTGGTGTCATCGCTACTCCAATTACCAAGCTACAGCGAGAACATCAACAAACTGCTTGAAGAAGAATCTCTCAATCAGAAGCACCTCCGAAGGACAGCAAGTACCCAAGACATTAAAAGTTGTTTTACACGATTCAGTATAACCAGCTGCGATCATTAATTTTAAATTCTCCGGCCTGAATGCCACCTACAGTAGCAGGGCCAATTATAACCTTATTATTAGCTCGAACATAAGCAATCAACTATTTAGTATCTCCTTCCGGAACACCTTCTGCTACTATGGCTACTACTCTGTTTGTTGGCTGCTTGAAAGCGGACATGAAGGAAGCAAATGCACTTCTAAACTATACAAAATTGATGAAGACATTAGCTGTTGGATCAGCTTTGCATGCAACCTTAATAGCTGAATGAACATGTATAGCAATTTCTTCCTGTTTTGGCGTTTAAACTGTAGCTTGTGCTAGTGCTTTTATAACTTTTTTCCACAGTAAAAATTTCTAATATAATTGTGTTCTCTGATCGAGAGAGATTACAAGTATTTAAGCTAAAACATAGCCCTGAAAAAATACTGAGGAATTACAGTCCATACTATTCGAAAGAAAAGGAGGATTGACTGGATGCCATAAAAGATAGAAAACAGTAGTGCTGAGTGTATATTTTGATCTGATTTATGCTTTGAGCTGTGCTCTTCAGAGGTCTGGAAGACTGATGCAGCTCTCTAAAATGAAATGGAGGTGGAAGTCTTAAAATATTTTTAGAACGTGGTAGGGCCTTCATGCCTATCCACTCATAGAGTGTAAGATATGATTCCAGCTTTCTTTTTTAGAGCAGATTTAGAGAGAAAGTCAGCATCTTTGTTGTATTTTCGAAAAGTGTGTTTGTAGTTGAGTTTGGTGAAGGAGGGAAGGAGTTGTTTGATCCTTTCCTTCCAGCCGAGAAGATCAGAGACCTGGAGAGTGCTTTTATTGTTGAGCCAGTCAATGATGATTCGTGAGTCCCCAATCAGCAAAATTGTGTTAATATCTAGTCTGGAAGCCAAATAGAGAGTAACCCAGATACCCAATAATTCTGCCCAGATGTTAATGCCTTGACCACAGTTAAAAATCCATTTACAAATTGTGTTAAAAATCCATTTACAAATTGTGTTTTGGGAGATGTGAATCGTTCCCCAACGCCACTCCGCGAGCAATTTTGTTGCGATGCTCCATCAAACCAGCCCGTAGGAGTCTTATCCGGAGTGTGGAGCTTGTGAACGGTTTTTTCCCCGGCGTTCTAGTATGGATAGATGTCCAGGAATAATGCAGGCCCAACGTTTTGTATGCTACCGTGTAGGCGGATGGTGGCCTATTCTCAAAGATGTAGCAATTTCTGCCAATCCATAGATTCCAGCAGACCATACAGGGGAGATTTATGGAGTGAGGGACCACTTTTAACCAGTTCTCCAAGGAAATCGCTAAAGTGGAGCCGTCTTGTTTGCTTTGCTCGATCTTGTGGGCTCCATGCAGGCTTGCTTTCCATATTACATATGGAGATTGGCTCTCGAGGCCGTAAACAAGAATTTTATTATTACATATTTTTTTTAACAAAACCCCCAACTTTTGAATAAAATTATAAAAATAACAATAGAGCCTTGGAGAATGGGATTCGGGCCCAATATTTTTTCTTGCTAAAATTCATAAAAAGAATTTGAGTCAAATTTGATATAAAACCCATTTTTATGTGCCAAAATTTGTAGATTTTTCCCAAAGTCCATATCTCTGGCGTTGGTGACGTTGGTGCTACTCTTGGCTTCTTGGTGCTATGAAACCACTAAGTTCACCAAAGGCTGCAAAAGTTCCATAATCGAGTAAGAACCAAAATTTATATGTGACAACACTAAGCACTCCTTCCCTTCTCTGGCTTCTACACCTACTCACCTTTCTCTGAGAAATTTACTTGTCCTCCTTACTTCCAATTCTCTGCTAGAAGTATTTACAACATCCTTGCTGCAAGGTTATGCCACACACCTCTCTCAAGAGATTCTCTTGCTCTTCATCCTCTGTCACAGCTTCTCTACTGTCATGGCTGCTACCATTTCCCTACTGCTACCTGTAACAAAGTCATGCTTTTAACCAGAATTAATTGCAAAACATCAATCCAATACCTACAAGATCTATCATAATATCTTGTCTTCTCAACATCTCTCCCCAACTCATCTTCTTTGGTTGAAATGATCTCAGTGCTGTAGAAATTCCTCAATGTAATTATATATCCAATTCCTTTTTTTGCAATTGCAAATTTTGTAGATTCCCTTTTTCTCAATGTCAGAGAAAAGTTGCGCTCTGATACCAATTGAAAGAGACCCACCATGTCAGTTTCCCACAAATGTAGAGTTATAATTAAACTTTGCTGCAACTCCAAGCTCAAGCTGCTCTCAATTTCATTATACAGGCCCAAATTCCCTCTATTTGCAGAGTTTGGAGTACTTTGTTCTCACACTAGACTCTTACAATGCTCAAATCCGGGCACTTATCCATCTCATGACCATCTGTTAGAACCATGCGCTTAAACCCAAGCGCTTCTCTCATATGGCTCTAAGCTCCTTCCTATCCACACGACCATACGTTGTGATATGGTGCTTATTCCCTTAAGCACTTGAACCTTGGTGCTTATGATCGACGGTGGATCTTCCATTTCCACTGTGCCCCTCTGATGGTGGTCGTTGATTTATGTTCTTCAACAGATGGTTGCCACGTATAATGGTCCTAAAACGCCGAGACTCCACGCCTTCTCAACACTCCAAAAATCATGAAGGTTATCGTCTGCAATGATCTGTACCGTTGATCCTGATGATGATCAACAATCACGATCTCTCCCACTATGATATCTTTCAATGATGGATCAACGTCAATCTAGATCACATATCTATTATGGACCCTTGATCTATCCTGAAGTCAACTCAATATAATTCGTAGGGCCACCAAAGAACCCCAATACTTTGGAACCTCGCTTCCATGTGTCATCTTCTGAGTGGGCTCTGATGCCAGCCTGATGTATCTCAACATCGGGGCTTTTGACATTTTTTATCAACCAAAACTCTCGATGGTCGAAATACGAAATGACAAGAGCCGTCAATTTATTGTTCCGAAGATTTAATCTTCTTTGTCCAATCCTTAACACTATCGCTGAGGAATGATTCCCATAATGATATGGGCCATCGATCTGCACTCAAGATCTAATCTCAACCGTTGATATGCATTCAAAGGTTTTCCTATATGGACCTGCCATATGTCACTTGTTTACTAAGTTTCCACGTGTCACCTCATTTTGTGGCTTTCACATGCACAATCTGCCAAATGGACTTTAACACATGTCATCTTTTGTATAGAGCGCGCATCACTCCCCCAGTGGAGTTCCTTACATCAACGTGACATTTGTCATCATCGGGACCTCGAGACTTTTACAACCTCAAACACCTTAAACCCTCCGATGTCTGTGGTTTGCCGTAATGAGGGCCGTTGA
Organism: Picea glauca; assembly: GCA_000966675.3. Classification (NCBI taxonomy): domain Eukaryota; kingdom Viridiplantae; phylum Streptophyta; class Pinopsida; order Pinales; family Pinaceae; genus Picea; species Picea glauca. The sequence continues at coordinate 47,939 of JZKD02S1604410.1, read as the reverse complement.
TGTGGCGGCTCATCCCAGATCTAATCTTTGTTGTTGATTCTTTCTAACATGGGCTTGTTTCTCTCTCCTTTAATACCCTTGCACCTTCTAACTCCCAATGCACTGTCATCCGTCGATACAGCTCTAGAATGGATGGCCAAATCTTCTTTGCAACATTTGCCTTAGGACTTAACTCTTGCGCTCGTTTCTGGATCCGATAAGGATCGATGAACAGGGTTATTCCCAAAAAATATTTGATAGCTCATATATTTTCCTCCTTCTCCCTACAATTCTTTATCTTGACCATTCAATGATAAATTGGGATCATTGATCCTTGCGATTGATCAACGATTAACGAATGTCATTCTTCCCGACTGTAACAAAGGATTTTCCCACTAGTTCTATAAGGAATTCAATATCGATTCCTTTAAGGTTGCATTCACGATCATCGCATTTTTACACACACAAATTAGGCGAGTCCAATCTGGACTTCAATCACACCAAAAAATAAGCAATAACAAGATATCTAGATCTCACATCAACACAGAGAGGCAATAAAACACACAAAGATTCTATTCATGAATCTGTACACAATTATACAAGGCCTCTCTCCCTTCTGGACTAATTTACATTCAAGTAACCTCTAATTGACCCGTTGGCCACACTCGACCTCTTACACACTCAATTCCCCTTTCTCACGTTGTCTATATACACACTCCTCCCTACTGATTGCCTGCAGGCTTACAATTTTAAGCATGGAAGCTCAACTTCCATCCCATCAACAAATCCCTAATATTATGCAACTAACAACCATAATAGCACTCACGCACTTTACAATTGATAAGGATCAAATGGAATCAAATCCTCCATACTTAGGATAATCTACCTAAACTCAAATAATTGCTCATTTAAGCTTTTACACTTCAAATAGGGAAAATAAACCCTATCGTTCTAGAATCCCAATAAAACATGATAAATTACATTAATTTGAAGTTTAGGGAACCCACCCCCTTGGTAAATGTAAAGACCCCTAGGTCAAATCAACGGGGTTGATTTTGCATTTGAAATGTTCTTGCATCACAAAGGTATCTTTCAATTTCATTAGAAGTATATTCTCTTCCATTATTAGTGTGAAGAGAACCAATACGAGACTGGGCTTCATTTTGAATCCATACATGAAAAATTTTAGATATTTCTAAATCTTGTGATTTATCTTTCAACAAGTACACTGAACACATCCTGGTGTAATCATCAATAAAATACATTATATATTTATTTCCATTTGCAGAAGGAACATGCATAGGGCCACACAAATCAGAATGAATTAGTTTAGTTTTTTTGCATGCTCTAGAAGTAGAATCATGGAATGCTTGTTTGCTATGCTTTCCAAGGATACAAGCATCACATTGTGTCACTTTCCTAGGAATAGTTGGAAAACCAGAAACACCATGCTTTCTCAATAAATGGAGATTGTCATAATTGATATGACCAAATATAACATGCCACAAAAGACTAAATGACACTATACCTTCACTGTGATCAGAGAGGTATGCAACATTTTGTGTATGGGTAGATGTCTCATTCAACTTCAATAGTCTTCCATCTTCCATTCCAGTAATAGAAAACATGTTATCAGAATCCTTTCATATTTCAACTTTTCCATCAATCATATGAATAGAGTGGCTTTGCTGTCTGATGTGCACAAGGGACAACAAGCTCCTTTTTTATGTCAGGAAGATAGAGTACATTATGCAACAAAAAATATGGGAATCTAGGCAACTTGAGTCTGATGGTGCCCATTTCTGAGGGTTTGAGGATGGACTTGTCTGTAAAATACACTATTCCATCTACATTGTCATTGAAGTCTTCAAAAAAGTGTCTTCAGAATGGCATGTGAGAGGTTGTGCCAATGTCAATAAGCCATGCATCGTTTCGAGTATATGAAATGCTAAATAAATCTTTTGTTATGCCTATATTGCAATGAGCAACAATGTAATGGGCAGATTTAGGTGATTACCTTTTGTTGGTTCTGAAGGTTTACCTTTGTCCTCTTTCTTATTCTAGCTATCTTCTTTGATCTTATCCTATGGAAATTTGTAGTCATCTGCTTCATGTGTCCCATTCTTTTTGAAATGGGTACAATGAAGATTAGATCTATCACCTTGGTTGTGTCTAATCCCCCTGCCTCTGAAATTCTTTCTTCCATGTCCACATCCTCTTCTGCTACTTTCTCCTCTGGAAGAATAATGTTGTTTACTCTTGTCTTTCTAAGCAAGGTAGATAGTCTCGCCAGTTGAAAAAGTTGACTTTTTTCCAAAGTCTTTCTCACGTTCTGCAACTTTCTCCACCAACGTGTAAAATGTGATGGATTTCATTTGATCACATGCTTGCAATTATTCAAGGTAGTGAGAATATGTAGGGTAGAGGGCCTTAATGAAGGCCATGAGAGGGAGATCAATATTCACTCCAGTGGCTTCAATGTCACGCACAATGGATTTGATTTCTGAAGCTAAAGCCATAGGGTCATCATTATTCAACTCTAGGTTGAAGAGATTCAACGTTAGTTGTATGAGTTCAAGTTTAGAGTGTGTGTCATACATGTCATTATATCTCTTCAAGGCGACATAGGAATCACTAATGGAAGCAATATGACGATTCATCTCCTCACTTGTTGTCGCGGAGATTACAACATATGACTTATGGTCTTTGGTTTCCCATATTTCACATTCTTTATTTGAGGTCAGAATGGATTGTCTGCTACTCTTCCACTTTGATTCTAAGACTTCTTCTTCAATGATTTTTCTGCTCTGAGGGACCATTGTTGCTTCGCAAATCCCTTTCCACAAGTCATTGAAGATCAATGTGCTCTTGATCTTTATGTACCATTCTCTATACTTCTCCTTTCCAGTCAGTGCCACACCGACAATGGAGATGAGAGAATGCATTATTCTTCCTTCTTGCACACCAAACTCAAAAAAATGCACAAAACCCTCGATCTACAGGTGATTGAAGTTGCACCAATTTCAGTGAAGGCGCTGACACTTGATCCAAAAATCCTTAGATGTCAAATTACTCTTTAAAACACATCAACATCTAACCTGATTCATAAATTTATGATCGTCTTGACTATTTGCAAAAACACATGTGAATTCCCTTACGTATACAAAAACTCATTAACTGGTAAATAAATTACATAAAGAAAATGTTGAATTGGAGATAAATAAGAAAAACAACAAGATCAAAACACTTTACACGAGTTGATAACGGAGTTCACCCATCTTTGGTTACGTCTTCGGGTCCCTTTTCAAACAGTGAGACCACTCTATTAATGCTCAAATGATTGATACAATGATGAATTACAATGGAAATTTTGAAGACACCCTTCAATATTGTTGCTCAAACCCAAAAACAAAGGTCACCATTGAATTCCTCTCGAAATTCTAAGAAGAAAGAGTATAAACTCGAGTATGTTCTGAATAGATGCCCAAAGACCCCCTTTGGCATGCTAAACGAGAGATGGCTCTCATTCATAGAAAACTGTACTAATATTTCTATACATAGTACTTTAGCATAGAACCGACATAACCATCATATTCCTCTCAGAAAATGGATAAAAATGAGTATAAACACTCTATACTTCTCTCAAAGAGTTCTATGGCATGAAAAACAATGCAAACCAAAATAGGAGCATCTTTTGGCACACATTCCAATGCACCCAATCTACTCCTTGAAATGACAATATATGCCTCCACCCATGGAACACATTCCAATGCCTGTCAAATGGATAAGCATGTGGCATTTATATAGGTTAGGTCGGGGGGTCGAACCCCACCCGACTCCATAGATTCGCGAAGAAAATTAATTGAATTTAAATATAAAGATTCTGGTTGGTTTTAACAAACCACATCGTTGGTGCAACGGTAAGAGCTTATAGTTAAGTCATTGGAATATTCCTTAATATTCCCACAGAGCTCTTCGGTTCGATCCACGTCGAGCCCAACAACATTTTATCCCCTTACCCAATATTGGCCAATCGAAGAGTGCCACGTGGTACTCTCTGATTGGTCCACCTGTTGTATAGTCAACGCCACATCAACGCACACTCAACCTACCAATTGGACATACGGATGCCATGTGGTGACTTCTAACTGGTCCACTTGCCTGTGTGCATATGCCACCTGAATTCCACATCACTGTAGGGCATGACATGTGTCATCCTTGCAGTGATTCCATGTGGACTGTACAGATGCAACGTCATCTGACATGTGGAAAATTTTTGTTGGTCCAACTGGGTGTTGAAAACGCCAAAACTAAGAGACACGTGGAAAACTCTCGTGCTTCCATGTCAACATGTTGATGTCATCATGACATCATCATGTTCCCTGTCAGTTGTACGGATGGCCATGTGTCTTGCCATGCTTGGCTTTTTTCTTGTTGGTCAAAATCTTCAGAACATCATAACTTCTTCATATGATTCCCATTTGAGGCTATTCAAATTGTGTTGGAAAGCTCTCGTTGAGCTCTACACAATGAAGTCATTTTCATTAGCATTTGAGATGATCAATGTTTGACCATTCCGGATCCTCTTGGATCACACCTCCCCACTAAAGAACTTTTGGACCTCCAAAAGTATGGATTAGTCAGGAACTTAGTGACGATAAATCTTCCTCTGGTCTTTATCCACTTTGATAAAATGCAGTTCAAATGATCTCCATCCTGGAACCGATCTTCGTATTCAATATCGATCTTGGAATTCCATATTAGATTGCCATCTTGGATCTCCATATTGAAACTCCATCTTGGATCTTCATCTGGAATCTCCATCTTGGACTTCCATCTTGGATCACCATCTTGGATCTGCATCTTGGAATCTCCATCTTGGATCTTCATCTTGGACCTCCATCTTGAATCTCCATCTTGGATTGCCATCTTAGATCTCATTCTTGGATCTTCATCTTGGACCTCCATCTTGGACTTGATCATTCTGGTGTTGGTCATGCCATGAGCCATCTTGGCTTCACTATTCTTGTACTTCCTAATGTATCTATTGGAGTCTTTGAATGAACTTCTTGTTCATTTCCTTCACTCACTTCCCTGAAATCAAAATCCAAACATGTTTTCCGAAGCAACTATATTGTTTGACTTCCTTCTTTACAATGCATTAAAAATACATCTTACATGAACATGGCATTTACATAACATCTTTATGATGTACATATCATAAAACATATATTATACTTATTTCACTCTTTTAATAAGTAATCTACCTCCTTACTTCATACAATGAATTTTTTTTCTTTACCAACTCTAGGAAGATATTGCATAACTATGATGCTCTTCTTGCTCCCGATCTACATGAAAATGTCTTTAATGTCACATTGTTTCGTTCTTTCACCTTTGTACTTAGAACAAGAGTGATATTACATAGGCAATTCGACCCACATGCAATCCATCAACTGATAATATGACAACATTACAACAATTTTCTTCAATGCTTCCAAAGAAAGGCTTAGGAATCCCTACAAGACCCCTCTCACTCTCGAAATTCTCTAAGGGTACTACATAAATCCCTCTATGACAACAATGGAAAATTGATTTGGAGGCTACATATGCATGCTAAACTTGGCTATTCAAAAATAATAACCATTAATGTTCCATTTTAGGCTACTTCCCCAAAATGAAAACCATAAATGTTCCACTGCAGGATGCTTCCCTGTAATGGAATAGGGTCTCCTTCTTCTGACAACATCATAAGAACTCTTCCAGTTGTCTGCCTCTAATTCTGACATTGACTCTGAATCCCATAAATCATTGGATCCAATTATAGGCCGTCCAAGCAACCTATATAATCTCCAAAATTCTGGTTCATTCAGAAATGAAGTGAGGTTATTGTCACCTCACTTGTCTAGTATCATCCATCCTTCCTTCTTGGACAATGAGCACCTAACTCATCACAATAATAATGAAGACCGAGACAACATTGTTGACCAAGTTAACCATTCACTTAAATTCACAAACTCTTCCATTCATTGTTGCAACTACTAACCATACTCCATTGACTAGCATAAAACTTAGCAACAAAACTGAATATACAGATGTGAAAGAGAATGAACCATCAACATATTTTTCCTTCTTAATAGGAACAACATCAACCATAGGACCTTTTTTACTTTCAACCATAGGTTGTAAATCTAGATCCTAGAAACTAGCATTAACTAACATTTTCATGTGCCCTTTTGTGACAATAGTCAAATTAGTCTTCATCTGATGAGCTCTAACAATGAACTCAATCCCATCCTTGAAAATATGATACTTGTTCTGTTCCCTGTAGTAAATGGCCTTCATATCATACAAGTATGAACTTCCCAAAACCATCCAGCAAATGTCAAGTGGAACCACATCTAACTCTACCTCATCAATGAAATTGGATGCGATATCAAACTGTAACTTGCATTGTTTAGTTAATTGAGTATTATCACAAATCCAACCCAAAGGATATGGTCTCGGATGAGGCCTGGTTTCCAATCCCAAATTCTTAATAACTTGATCTGAAATAAGATTTACTTGTGATCCATTATCAATAAGTGTATCAATCTTAATGTGCTTTGAGATAACTCGTAAATGAAACAATTATTTTCTTTGCCTTCCATAAGGTATTACATTAGCCTTTGAAGAAGAAGTATGTGAACTAGAACTAGCAATAGAAAATATACATTTAACGCCCATAGTTGTAACTTTAGAATCTGATCTAAGATCCTGAACTATGGTTTTGGTCTTTTGTTTACCCTTTTCCTTGAACTTCTTTGGCAACCTCTTTGGATGCAACTTCCAACATGTTTCCTCCTCATGTCCTTTATTCTTGCAATGAGAACATGCAGGTTTCTTGATGCAGGAGCATCTCTCCATGATAGCCATGCGCCAGCCAGCCAGCCCACACCAGCGCATGCATTCAATGAGGAGAAGAGGCGCCAGCCCTCTCACATTTTAAAATTTGAATGTAAATGAAATTAAATGCATGTAAGTCCGTTGAGCCATGAATCCATGCCTTTGCACAGGCATAACTGTAGGTAGCTTTAATGGTTGTAAGGCTGCAATCTAGCTCCGATTCGGACTAGACAACCATTTATTGGTAATTCAATGTAATTGGATAGAGTAGGTAGCTTGGAGGGAAGAGCTCGAAGAGCCCCTCATGTAAAAGATCTTGGATCTTGTTTTAGGGTAGAAGTAGAGGTAGCAAGAGAATAGAGAAGAGAGTAGAGAGGAGGAGCCGAGACTCTGTCAAAAGTCTGAGCTCAGGAACACCTTGTAAAGGAGGCATTTGATATTAATACAAACCAGAGCAGTTTTTCCTGCATATTGTCTGTGTTGTGTGAATGTCTATGTGTGTTCTATTTATGCTGCGCATGTATGTTGTAGATGTGCATTTACAGGGACAGATAGGTTCTGTTATCTGTAGAGTTCTTTGATTTCAGGTTGGAGTTCTTTGAGGCTTCATGCCAAGAGGGTGTGACAGAACACTGGGGGTTATGAAAGCTAGTGCATAGAGTGCACTTCCAATTCTGTGGAATTTGGACAAAGACGCGTCAGGAGGGTGCACCAGCTGAAGTCTTAAACTCAAGGAAAGATCTCAAGGTTACCGAACACCTTGGAGACAAGACTGTGTAGAGGAAAACACAGCAGAAGACAGAATCACTGTGGGATTATGGAAGATCTCTGCCAGGAGGGCATTGAGTGGATGCACGTGTTGCATTGAGAAGAAGAACTCTGGTTCGAGTTCAGAAGGAGATACAATCACTGAGGATTCTATAGAGCTCTGACAGGAGGGCATTGAGCACGGGCACAGAGTGTTGAGGATGAACTCTGTTTTGAGTTCATAGAGAAATAGAATCACTGAGGATTCTAGACACTCTGCCAGGAGGGCATTGAGTAGGTTCCAGAGTGCACAGAGAGAATTCTTTGAGTTCAGAGACAGAGAAGAGTCCAAGGAAGGATCTTCATAGGGTTGCTGAACACCCTGCAGATTCAGCAAGAAGTTTTCTTGAGCAAAGGAGTGCCAGGAAGGCATCAGATTCTCCATCTGAAAGAGAAGGAAAAAGGGTTAATCCCTTAGAGGTCGAAGCTACAGGAAAAGCTTAGAAGAGATAGCACCTTCATGCGTGGAAAGACTTTGCAAGGAGTGCAGAAGTCGAAGAATCCCTTGAGTATTCAAGGAGAAAAGCTCAGGAGGAGTAGTGCTTTCATGCACAGAGCCATAGTTGCAGAAGTCGCAAAGGTTGAGGAACTCTTTGGAGAGTTTAGAATCCCAAAAGCTTAGAAGGGATAGCGTATTTGAGAACGCAGGCGAGACTCAATGGTGTAGAGCTCACAGAGGAAAAGAAAAGGTTGAAGCCTTTGGAATTTGAAAAATCTTCCAAAGTAAGGGAAGAAAGTGCAAGCTCAAGGGGAGAGCACAGCTACCGTCGGATCAGGCCGAAGGGAAGATCTGGACTGTTGAAAATTTCACGTTCAGATAGTAGCAGGAGAGCGCACAGGAGAAGAAGATCTGAGCTGTCCGATCTCATGCAGATAACTGATAGCCGTAGAATCCATCGAAACAAGCACAAGGTTTAATCCTCATGCGCAGAGCAGAGAATCCGAAAAAAAATCTCGACAGGGTCGAGGCATCGGGATTTTGGATTTTGGAACTGCGGAAGTTTAGAGGTTCAGAGGATGAAGGACCGTAGATTAGGACTCATGGGTCCCGAAGTCCCAAAGACATCTGAGCCGTCCATCGGGTAGGAGGACACGTGTCGCGATATCTCCATTTCGGGGATTCGGACATCGAAAAGCATAGAAGGAAGTCTTTTGACTTTGCAATTGGCGAAGTCCCGAAAATATCTGGACCACCCATTCGTGGGAGGACACATGGAGAAGATCGAGGAGTCCACCGGGATTTCAGATACTGGGGATTCGAAGGACCAGAGGAGAAGTGTCATAGGGGTCGTGAAGTTCTGAAACGCGAAACCCCGAAACTCTATGGGAGTAGGACCATTTCAGTACTTCGGGTACCAGGAGCTCGTAGGAACAGAGGTTTGATGCCATGAGATTCGCGAAGTTCTGAAATGCAAATTCTCGAAAGCAGGAGAAGGAGTATTGCCGGGAGAATTTCAGCATACTAGATATCGGGATTTTGGAAATCCCGAGGGAGAGATATCTGGGCTCTTAGGGAGGAAAATCCTGAAAAGATCAGGGCCATTGATCTGGGAGTGGATCATAGCTGTCGATCTCGACCAGGAGTGAAAAGGGCCATATCGTCACTTCGGCATTTTAGATACCGGAAGTGCGAGAGAGCAGGGGCAGAGGATACCTTGCATCGGGAAAGCCCGAAACACGAAAGTCCAAAAGTGTTTGGAGGAAGCCAGCATTTCGGCATTTCGGAGTTTGAAACTTTGGGATTTTCGAGGATATGAGAGCCAAGCATTTCGGCATCAGAAAACCCAAAATTGCGAAAGGAGGAGAAAGTCGGGGAATAGGCTTTTCGACACTTCAGAAATTGGTTTTTCGGGAGTCCAGAAGACAGGAGGCCAGGCGATTTGCATCAAGAAACCCCGACATAAGACTGCGGTCATATGAAAAGTAGTCACATGGACAAAGCCATGGCCCAGGGGGGCTAGTCGCCGTCGAGTGCTATTTCGACATTTCGGGGATCGGGGGATCGAGAAGGTAGAGGTTCTCGACATCAGGACCTAAGGGGTCCCGAAACCCGAAATTACATTTTGGGAAAAGGTCGCGGTCATGCTGAGGCCGTGGACAAATGAAATCTCGCGCCTGTGGCATGCTTATGCAGGTGGAGTTTCACAAAGGACCCATGGATCAAAGATTTGAGGTTCCAGTAGGGAATCAAAAGAGCCGATCTGGCTCGAAGGCATTAAAGAACGATCCTTAGACCGGGAGGTCACGCAGAACTTGTCGAGGGTTTGGGGGTCTGCATCAGTTGTGGTATCAGAGCTTGACTATGTTTGTATATTTCAGGTAGAGGGAGCAGGAAAGAAAATACTTTGATATACAACAAAGTGGTATCAGAGGCAGCTTGCAGAGATAGGCAGAAGGAAGATAGAGTGATGGAATCTATGTGGTGATTGTTGCAGGTGTGCAACAGTCCATAGACAATCAGGAGGACTGTATGAGAAAGCTGGAAGCACTCAGAGTTGCAGAGTAACAGTAGCAGGTTTGCTAGGAGGGCAGATAGATAGCAGGCATAATGGCTACTGAAGGTCATGCACGTGGTGGGAAGAAGAACCATCAGCAATAGCCGAGCAAGGTTGAGATGGATAGAGAAATTGCCGAGATCAGGGCAAGGATGGATGAACTTGCTCTACGGGTGCAGTAGGATACAAGGTCGAGATGGGTATATGAATGACCCATGAGGACGAAAGAAAAATGGCCAGTCAGGGCATTGATGGCCAAAGGACAGCAGAGGCTATTGAGAAGATGGTTGAGGCATGCTAAAAACCTCAATAGACTAGAGGAAAAGATGGTTCAGGTGTGTGAACCAGAGGATGGGAGAAACCTCAGTAGTGAGGATGACATGAGATCAGCTGAAGATATCAAAGACTGCCAAGAGAGCAAAACAGAAATTCCCAATTGCCAAGAGGGAAATGAGATGAGATTACTGCGGGATCTCATAAACTGTCATGAGGACAGACGGGGAATTTCACATTGCCAGGAGGGCAATGAAACAAGGTCACTGCGGGATCTCATAGACTGACAAGAGGGCAACAAAAAAATGCCAATTTGCCAGGTGGGCATGGGAACTGAAATGAGACTATGCGAAATTATCATGAACTCGGAGGTGAGTTCATATTAGCAAGGGATGCTGGTAAGTGGAGATTCATGTGGTTTTGCAGATCATGTGAATGAAGATGATGACAAGTTAAAAACTTGCACCATCCAGGAGGAGGATCGGAAGAATCTTCTAATGGTTGGAGGAATTGAAATATTCTTGCCACTTAGCTCAGTTGGGGCTAAAACCTGTGTTGCAGATGCAACAATAGCAGAAGGACAACCAGTAGAGACTGTCATGGAAGAACAAGTGGAGCAACCACTGATGACTGCCCAAGTAGAAGAAGAAGAAGAGCATTTCGAGGAATGGCTCAAATGTTTCAGCCAGGCAGTTGAAACAGAGAAGATTGCAGCATTGGAGCTTGCAGCAATAGAAGAAGAAAAGAAAAATAGCATGATTCTTGCTGATCTATGCGAAGATATTGAAGCCATGGAGAAAAGGGTGAAGGTACAGAGCTTGCACATCCAACAAGTCAAGTTGGAGGCAGATGAAGGAGGATTCCAGTCTGAGGAGAAGCTGGAGGAAGCTGGAGATGCACCAACAGGAGAACTGGCAGAAGTTAAGCTGTCAGAGATGATGGTTGAACAACAGATCAGTCAAGAGGAGACTGCAAAGATGAACTTTGCAGCAGAGTGGCAAGTCAAGGCCACAAGAGATGAATAAGACAACATGGGAGATCATGATGATATACCCATTTGCAGAAATAATTTGTAGCAGAGGAGACTTCATGAACATAGTCAGCCATTTCAACAGCTGGGTGAAATGATTGAGCAAATCATGAAGCTTATGTTGAAGTCAACACAAGAGAATTCCAGTAGGAGGAATTTGGGTAGAAGGGAGACTTCCAGAGAAGCAACAAAGCAACAACAACAACAACAACAAAGAGATGGAGCAGAGAGACAACCTCGAAGAGTTGTTTGGGATCCAAGAGGATTTCAACAGCCAGGGTGAAGAGCTCATGAGCAGGAGCTCATGAATTTTCACAGCTGAGGAGTATGATGCAGGAGCATCTCTCCATGCCAGACATTCTCCAGCCAACCATCCCACACAACCGCACGCATTCAATGAGGAGAAGAGGCGCCAACCCTCTCACATTTTAAAATTTGAATGTAAATGAAATTAAATGCATGTAAGGCCGTTGACCCATGAAGCCGCGCCTTTGCGCAGGCATAACTGTAGGTAGCTTTAATGGTTGTAAGGCTACAATCTAGCTCCGATTCGTACTAGACAACCATTTATTGGTAATTCAATGTAATTGGATAGAGTAGGCAGCTAGGAGGGAAGAGCTCGAAGAGCCCCTCATGTAAAAGATCTTGGATCTTGTTTTAGGGTAGAAGTAGAGGTAGCAAGAGAATAGAGAAGAGAGCAGAGAGGAGGAGCCGAGACTTCGTCAAAAGTCTGAGCTCAAGAACACCTTGTAAAGGAGGCATTTGATATTAATACAAACAAGAGCAATTTTTCCTGCATATTGTCTGTGTTGTGTGAATGTCTATGTGTGTTCTATTTATGCTGCGCATGTATGTTGTAGATGTGCGTTTACAGGGACAGATAGGTTCTGCTATCTGTAGAGTTCTTTGATTTCAGGTTGGAGTTCTTTGAGGCTTCATGCCAAGAGGGTGTGACAAAACACTGCGGGTTCTGAAAGCTACTGCATAGAGTGCACTTCCAATTCTGCGGAATTTGGACAAAGACGCACCAGGAGGGTGCACCAACTGAAGTATTAAACTCAGGGAAATATCTCAAGGTTATTGAACACCTTGGAGACAAGACTGTGTAGAGGAAAACACAACATAAGACATAATCACTGTGGGATTCTGGAAGAGCTCTGCTAGGTGGGCATTGAGAGGATGCACGGGATGCATTGAGAAGAAGAACTCTGGTTCGAGTTCAGAAGGAGATAGAATCACTGAGGATTCTATAGAGCTCTGCCAAGAGGGAATTGAACATGGGCACAGAGTGCTGAGGATGAACTCTGTTTTGAGTTCATAGAGAAACAAAATCACTGAGGATTTTGGAAACTTTGCCAGGAGGGCATGAAGTAGGTGCCAGAGTGCACAGAGAGAACTCTTTGAGTTCAAGGACAAAGAAGAGTCCAAGGAAGGATCTTCACAGGGTTGCTGAACACCCTTCAGACTCAGCAATAAGTTTGCTTGAGCAAAGGAGTGCCAAGAGGGCATTAGATTCTCCATATGAAAGAGAAGGAAAAAGGGTTATTCCCTTAGAGGTCGAAACTACAGGAAAAGCACAAAAGAGATAACACCTTCATGCGTGCAAAGACTCTGCAAGGAGTGCAGAATTCGAAGAATCCCTTGAGGATTCAAGGAGAGAAGCTCAGGAGGAGTAGTGCTTTCATGCACAGAGCCATAGTTGCAGAAGTCGCAGAGGCCGAGGAACTCTTTGGAGAGTTTAGAATCCCAAAAGATTGGAAGGGATAACGTCTTTGAGAATGCAAGCGAGACTCAATGGTGTAGAGCTCGCAAAGGAAAAGCAAAGGTCAAAGCCTTTGGAATTTGGAAAATCTTCCAAAGTTTGGGAAGAAAAAGCAAGCTCAAGGGGAGAGCACAACTGCCGTCAGATCAGGCCGAAGGGAAGATCTGGACCATTGAAAATTTCACGTTCAGATAGCAGCAGGAGAGTGCACATGAGAAGAAGATCCGAGTCGTCAGATCTCATGCAGATCACCGATAGTCGTCAGATCTATCGAAAGAAGCACGAGGTTTAATCCTCACGCGCAGAGCAGAGAATCCAAAAAAAAATCCCGACAGGGCCGAGGCATCAGGATTTCAGATTTTGGAACTTCGAAAGTTCGGAGGTTCATAGGACGAAGGACCGAAGATTAGAACTCACGGGTCCCGAAGTCCCGAAGATATCTGAGCCGTCCATCGGGAAGGAGGACACATGTCGCGAGATCTCCATTTCGGGGATTCGAACATCGGAAAGCATAGAAGGAAGTCTTTCGACTTTGCAACTGGCGAAGTCCCGAAAATATCTGGATCGTCCATTCGTGGGAGGACATGTGCCGAAGATCGGGGAGTCCACCGGGATTTTGGATACCGGGGATTCGAAGGACCATAGGAGAAGTGTCGTAGGGGTCGCGAAGTTACAAAATGCGAAACCTCGAAACTCTACGGGAGAAGGACCATTTCGGTACTTCAAGTCCCGGGAGCTCATAGGAACAGAGGTTTGATTCCATGGGATTCGCGAAGTTCCGAAACGCGAATTCCCGAAAGCAGGAGAAGGAGTATTTCCGGGAGCATTTTGGCATACCGGATATCGGGATTTCAGAAATCCTGAGGGAAAGAGATCTGGGCTCTTAGGGAAGAAAATCCCGAAAAGATCAAGGCCGTTGATCTGGGAGTGGATCATATCCATCGATCTCGGCCAGGAGTGAAAAGGGCCATATCGTCACTTCGGCATTTTGGATACCGGAAGTGCAAGAGAGCAGGGGCAGAGGAGACCTTGCATCAGGAAAGCCCGAAACGCGAAAGTTCGAAAGCGTTTGGAGGAAGCCAACATTTCGGCATTTCAGAGTTCGAAACTTCGGGAGTTTCGAGGATATGAGAGCCAAGCATTTCGGCATTAGAAAACCCGAAATCACGAAAGGAGGAGAAAGTCGGGGAATAGGATTTTCGGCACTTTGGAAATTGATTTTTTGGGAGTCCAAAAGACAGGAGGCTGTGCGCTTTGCGTCAAGAAACCCCGACATAAGACTGCGGTCATATGAAAAGTAGTCACATGGACAAAGACATGGCCTAGGGGGGCTAGTCTCCGTCGAGTGCTATTTTGGAATTTCGACATTTCGGGGATCGAGGGATCGAGAAGGTAGAGGTTCTCGACATCACGACCTAAGGGGTCCCGAAACCCAAAATTACATTTCGGGAAAAGGTCGCAGTCGTGCTGAGGCTGTGGGAAAATGAAATCTCTCGCCTGTGGCAAGCTTGTGCAGGTGGAGTTTCACGAAGGACCCGTGGATCAAAGATTTGAGGTTCCTGTAGGGAATCAAAAGAGTCGATCCGACTCGAAGGCATTAAAGAACGATCCTTAGACCAGGAGGTCGCACAGAACCTGCCGAGGGTTTGGGGGTCTGCATCATTTCTCTTCTTCTTTTCCATTCAACTGCTTCTTGAATTTATGTGGCTTTACTTTTCCTTTACCACCAGTTCCCTTAGTCTTCTTTAGATCCTCATACATTTATTCCACCATGGTATTCATTTCCATGAACATGGAAAATAATGCTTCTTCAATATTGAAAGGATTTGGATTAGAAGAATCTCTGTCTTTTGTTGAAGCCATTTATTGATTTTGAAATGCACGCCTCGAACTAATCTCACGAATGTACTCTTCATGTGATCGTTCACCAAGATTGAGTCTGGACCTCATAAGCATTCACTTGCAAATAAATGTCAAACTAGCTCTGATACCAACTTGATCCAAAAATACTTAGATGTCAAATTACTCTTTAAACACACATCAACATCTAACTTGATTCAAAAATTTATGATCGTCTTGACTATTTGAAAAATCACACGTGAATTCCCTTACGTATCCAAAAACTCATTAATTAATAAATAGCTTCTAGAAAGAAAATGTTTAATTGGAGATAAATAAGAACAACCACAAGATCAAAACACTTTACACAAGTTGATAACGGAGTTCACCCATCTTGGGCTACGTCTCTGGGTCCCTTTTCAAATAGTGAGACCACTCTATTAATGCTCAAATGCTTGATACAATGAT
>JZKD02S1604410.1:0-25046 GCA_000966675.3 Picea glauca | reverse complement strand
CCTGCGAACTTCCTTTTTTATAGGGTTTTTACAAAGGAAAATGCAACTTCTTTTCTCAGGAAAAGTTCTTCTCCCTTCCTTCTTTAGGAACTCAGGCCACTGAACCCTCCAAAGGCAACATATAGGTTTACATCATTAATGATCATAGGGATGACGAATATAATGTGTAACAGAGAGGCTGCTGCGAGTACTTCATCTATGGTTTGTAAGTATCTCTTTTGAGTTCTCATTAATATATATGTGCTTGGTCTGTTTCCTTCAAGTTTGTGTACATTTGCATGGGCTTGTCTCTTTTGATGAATCTAGTTTTAAACTAACCTTGGTAGAATAGGAAGTATGTTTTGTCTTCGTTGTCTATTGGATTGCAGAACTCGTTGAAGGACTTGAAGATCAAGTTCAACCCGGATCAAGCGAGGGTCAAAGTACTTATACTTTATTCTTCTTCTTCCTTAACTAGTTTAACAACATTTAAAGGAAAGTTAGTGTTGAAAGTTAGCACTTTTTTGTCTTAGTCATAGGGGTCTAATATCCAAGAGGACATTCACTTGTCCATAGGGGAATTTCCCTACAACAGAAAGGTGGAAGCCTCAAGTGACAACCTTGATGTGTTAGGGCCGAAGATTAATTTTTTTAATTCTGAAATAAAATTGTTGTGGACTGGGTAGAAATGATATTGAGCCTTGTGCCTCCATAACTCAACACTTATTTCCCTCAGAAAGTCCTAAAAAACATGGTTTTAGGCTATGAAAAAAATAAGATAAGATGTCATGTGAAATTTTTGAGTCGTCTTTAGACTGCCTTGTTGAAATGAGATTTCATTAGAAATAATGTAACTCCGATCAATGAGGGCATATTCATGCACAACTAAATGGAGGATATAGATGATATTTCTTGGCGCATCGGTAGTGAATTCTAAACCAATCATGCAAGCAAACAACTAGGAAAATTCCTTATAAGGATACTTTAAGGAACTTACCTCAATCTTAAAAGCATTGGTATTATTTCTTGGGTGGACCAAATATTTCTCGAGGAGCTCTTATCCTCCTTTGTTTTCTTTGAGGAATTTGTTGGATTCTTCACCCTTGAATTGCATGGTGGGAATCAAGAGTCATATCATTCTTGTGAATATTGAAGGAGATAAGGAGATAGGTTGTTTTCCTTGGAGATGAATTCTTCTTCTTTCTTAATCAAATTTATTTGCGCACCACTAAACTAGCTCTTTGGAATCTGTTACCTCCAAAACAAAACCAGCAAGGGCTATGCCTAAGGTCCAGATCTAGTTTGTCTTCTTCTCAGCAGGAGGGAGAGATTTGTAGTAGTTGTAAGCTCGTGACCACTGGAACTCTTAGTCTTCACGTCCAATTGTATTTAATGTATCTCCACAATACAACTCTTTTATTATACTTGACATTATTACTGTTGATATAATGTTTTATAGCTTGGCATATTAGTTCCTTATTTAATTTACCACATATTGCTTGGATGATTAATCACCGTAACTCTTATTTCAAATTTTTCGGTCTGGAAAATGAGATTTTGAATTTATTACAAAGCTTTACGAAATCTTCTACACTTTAATAATGATATTATGTTCACACAAGTGGTGGCTTATGTGGTGGGGGGAAATAAATGCGATCAGTAAATAGTAATGTGATGTCATGGAAGATGAAAAATGGTTAAGTATGGAATTTCAAAAAGAAGAATGGAGATTGCATTATGGTGAAGGCGGGATTGCGGGATACAAGACATGAGGAAATGAAAATGGTGTAAGGGGAAGACTCACACATCTGCAATTGAAAAATAGACTAAGTATGGGAAAAGTTCATTATGCGGGCTGGAAAAGTAAGAGGGTCATTCTGCAGAATGCAAGACTTTGGGTTGTGGAACACGAGCATGGGAAAAGGTAAGTGGGATAAAACGAGTGTCTCGCATCCGCATTCCAAGAAAATGACTAAGTATGAAAAAGGTAGAAGGTGTATTTTGGAGGATGCAGAGATAGATGGGTCGTTCTGAGTGTTGTGCGACTGGGGGACATGGGACATGGGGATTTGTGGGATAGGAACATGTTGGTCTCATGCAATGGGTCGCCCACATCACCTGACAAACGACTAATTGTTGAAATTTAGAAAGAAGAAAAATGGCTAAGTATAGATACAAGGGCTTGCGGGTCTGCAGACCTGGGAGTTTCATAGCAGTGTGACCCACAATCCAAATTTAAATGGAGAAAATAACTAAGTAAGGATAATTTGAGAAGCAAATAAAAACAAGGAAAAAATATTAAGGATGGGTGTGTATGTACTAACGTTGATCAATGAATTTGGATCAACATTTGGCTCCAACTATGGGATAGTGACCCCATGTGGGTTGCTGAGAATCCATAATCTTCTTCCATTGGGTTAATGGGGTCAAAAATAAAAGAAAAAGAAAAAGAAAATAGATTGATAATGGATATAAAAAGGAGTACCAAAAAAAACTGTGTACAATTTTTGAGATGGGGGATTTTAACAAAAAAAATGTTTAAGATATTTCCCATTCATAGGAAACGGTATGATCCTTCCTTTCATATCTTTCGACAAATATGAATTGTACCCAATAGATTTTTCAAAATGATATGGGCCAATCCAGAGAGCTTCAAATTTCACGTGGAAAGATGGTTTTTCTTTTTAGTTGTTCCATAAAAAAACCAATTGATACTTTTGAAAATCCTTTGAAGTAGTACTCTTGTCAAAATATCTTTTAACCACTTGTTTTCTACTTTTTATTGCCAACAACGTTTGTTCTCTTTGTTCTTCAAGTTGCAGAAGTTCATGATATCATTCTTGAGATAGTGATTGTTCTTCTTTATCTTCAACATATCTGGTAAGTGCAAGGGCATTCAATTCCAAATGTAGTGGTAATCTTACTTCTTTTCCATACATTGAAGTATATGGAGAGTGTCAAGTTCTATCTTTTGGGGTAAGATAGCTTGCCCATAGCGCATCTATCAACTTGTTATTCCAATTCTTATGGTTGGACTCAATTATCTTCTTGATGATTTGAATTAATGTCTTATTTGTTGACTCTGCCAAAACATTTCCTTGTGGATAATAGTTATATGATTTCCCCATGATGATTCCATATTTTCCACAGAAATTTGTAAATTTTGATCCAATGAAGATTGAGCCATTGTTTGTTATGAATTTTTCTAGTACACCAAATCTTGACAAGATATTTTCTTTTAGAAAATGAATCAGTTGCTTTGAAATGAATTTATCAAAGCCACATATTCTTGCCACGTGGTAAAATAATCAATTGCAGTGATAATATATCCATGCTCTTTGCTAGAATTAGGATTTATTGGACCAATCACATCTAAACCCCATTGTACAAATGGATGCTCCACCATTGCAGATTGTAATGGCATTGTTTCTCTTTTCATTTTTTCTGAAAAGGTTTGGCATGGAGTACATTTTCGAATCCACTCATAAGCATCTTTGAACATAGTTGGCCAATAATAACCAACCCAAATGATTCTCTGAGTTGTTATAATTGGCGTCAAGAAATGTCCACCACAAACACCACTATGGAATTCTTGAAGTATTTCTCTGGACTTTGAATAATCCAATCATGTTAGTAGAACACCATCAAAATTTCTTCGGAACAATACACCCGAGACTAGAAGATATTGATTTATCTTCATTTTCATTGTTCTCCTTTCTTAAGAAGACATTTTGGGAGCGAATTGACCATATTTCAGATAGAAAATTATGTCCTTGTAACATTCTAAGTTTGTTAAACTTGTTCCATGTATCACAACATAAAATCCATTTTGAGGAGATATTTTCACAACTTCAATTCCAGTCATTAATTTACATAATCCTTGCCCCTTTATAGCTTCCAAAGGTTTAATTTCTAGATCATATTCTTGAAGATTTGATAACCAGTTTACCATCTACCTTCTCTAAGCTGTTTATTGGGAAATATATTTATTGGTGAGTGTAGAACATAAGAAATGATGTGGGATGATAAAATTTAAGTTTTGAAATGAGCAATTGCCTTGACTAGGGAAAGATCTTGCTTCTCAATGATTGAATAATTTAATTCATAATCATGCAAGGTTTTACTCATGAAAGCAATTGAGATTTCTTCAAGTCTTTGATTTTTCTGGGTAAGGATGGAGGCAATGGTTTCTTTTGAATAAAATAAGTACAATATGAATTATTTTTCAAAATTAGGGCCGACAAGAACAAGGGAAGTGGTTATGGCATGTTTGATTTCTATGAAATATTTTTGAATATCTGGTGTCCATTCAATTTTTATTATTATTCTTCAATATTTTATTTATCGGCTTGACATTTGTAGCATAATATGGTAGGAACCTTCGAACAAATTTGATCTTTACAAATAAATATTATACTCATTTTCTTGATGCAAGAGAGTTTAGGTAATTTATCGCATTGACTCTTTCTAGATCAATACATATTCCTTATTTTCTCATAATATGGCCTAATAACTTTCCTTCTGTTACAGAAAACAATTTTTTTTTGGGATTCAAAGATATTACATACATTATACACCTTTCAAAGACCCATATGAGGTTATTGATGTTCCTTTATATTAATTTTGAATAAACTGTTAGGTCATCTTGGTAATCTTCCATAAATTTTCCAATGAGATCTTTGAAAGCATGGTCCATTGCTCTCTGGAATGTTGCACCTGCATTCTTCAATCCAAATGGAATTATAACACATGCATACACTCCCCATGTTGTTATAAACATTGTTTTTGGTCTATATTCCTCAGCTACAAGAACTTGATTATATCCTGAAAATCCATCTAACATGGACATTAGTGCATAACCAGTGACCTACTGCAATAACATCTCCATATTAGGGAGTGGGTAGTTATCTTTAATGCTTGATTGATTTAGGTCTTTGAAATAAAAAAAAGGTGAATTTCTCCATTCTTCTTTCTTACCACTACAAGTTTTGAAATCCATTCTGAATGTATGATAGAAAAAATTATACATGTCTTTTTTTAATTTTTCCAGTTCTGTCTTCACTAGAGGCTTTATCTTAGGATTTATGATTCTTAATTTTTGCTTGAAAGGTTTTGACCCCTCTTTGAGTGGTACGATATGCTGAAATATAGATTGTCATATTCTTTTAAATCATCATAAATCCAAGAAAAAATGTCCTAAAATTGTTTGAAAAGATGAGTATATTAATCAACTTCTTCAGTAGTGCAATTGGTACCTAGATTTCTGTATTTTGGAGAATCAAAAGTACCAATGTTTATATTTTTTCTCTCTTGAAATTTAATAACAAATGATTCTTCTTTTGGATTCAGAATATTTTTTTGATCTTGTAAAAAAGGATTCTAAACTAACACAGTTTTTGGGAGTAAGTATAAGATTTTGATCATGAATTTCCTTTTGAGGATATTGGTTTTCTTCTAAATCATTCGATGACATTGAGTTATTATTAGTGAGGAAGCTCACAATATGTTCATCATTTTCAAAGACTTGTAAATATTATTGATTATCAATTATCTAGGTAGTCTTGGTCTATGTTCTTCAACTCTATCGTTTCTTGTTCTTTGATCGTGTAATGGATATCTCATGTTCGAATTAGATGGAACATGATTCTAACCTCTCCTGAGTATACTAATATCATTCTGCATTTGTCTAATCATCCTGCTCATTTGAGCCATTTATATATTTTGTCTTGTTTCTTGGGAAACTCCATGATCATTTTTTACATTAGGGGGAACACCTTGGAGAATTCCTCCACCAACTCTCGATTATCAGAACTTCTTGAAGTAGATGGTATTTGAGGTGATATGGAAAAACTAGAAATTTTCCTTTGTACTTTTCCAAGGATGATCTCAGGATCAACATTGATCTCTATCATATATTACTCCATCTCTGTCGCCCTCTAGATGGATGAATGTAGATCGTTTATTTTTGAAGATATGATTGCATAGTTCACATTTGCAGACATTGCATTCTTATAACACCCAAATATGATAGGATCATTAGGTCATTGTTCTTCTGAGATTTGATTTAACATCTTGAAGATTCATAAATTGAAATCCTTCATTCTTTCTCCCCTTTTTAGATGAATTTAGGTAAATTGAGTAAGGAGATAATGATACGTAATAGGAGGTGCATACATGGTCATAAACATGTTTTCTAAACCATCAAAAAAGCCAATTGATTGAGCTGGTAAAGAAATATAGCATTCATAAGTTGGACCTATCAAGTTTTTCAAGAAGACTCTGACCATTACATCATCATGTTCAATCAGATGAATGTCACAGATAATTAAAAAATATCCATTATCCCATTGTCTAAGAATACTTTCAAGACTCCTTGAGGTAGGGTTGGCAATGTGTGTTGTTCTCAACGTAAATTAAGTGGGATGGGTCTAGCCCTTCTTCTTGGATTTCTCTGTCTATTATTTCCTTCCCTTTCTTCAATGGGAATTTCACTTCTTAGTTCTTCTCGATCTCCCATGATTATGGTTTCACTTGTTTCTGATTTCGAACCTTGACCAACTTTGCGGAGAAGAAGTTTCTTAGTTTGAATTCTTGTTAGTGGACCTTTACAAGGCTCCAATTTTTCTTGGATTCACAATTGAATTCTTTGTCTCAGGGCTATAGCTCTTTCTTCTTCTTGAGACAGAACTTCCTAAGTCATTTCAAGTTCAGTGTGGCTCTTGACTGTTGTAATTGATAGGTCATACAATTTATGCATAATACTTATTTGATATATTAATCCAATTTGTATTTGGGGTTGGGTAGTTTAAGGTAGAGTTATTAGATTCCTAGTCTGGAAAACCAACATTTTTTTCTCTCCAGTATGGTCACCAAAAATGTTGATATAAAATATTGTTTTACAATCTTTGAGTCAACCTCATGAGGATATAAACCCCCTGCGTTTTTAAATAGGTGGTACTGTATTTTCAAATAACATGCAAGAATATGAACAAAATGCTTGAGAATGACCGTGCTTATTTTGAAATAAATATTTGCATGCAAAGAATACATGAGAAAGGACCAGGTATCTTATAGAAAGTAAACATTTACAATATATTATAGGGTCATAAACCAAAAGAGTGTGCAGTAAAATAAGACGACATTTCCATCATGACATTCATTAAAGTAGAATACAATATTCAAGGATAGGAAAAATAAAGTATGGACCACATATGGTAGAGAAATTTAAATGATCATTTCATTAAGAACAAATATAATTCTAATAGACATACGTTTGAAATCTCGTGCTTAAATCAAAGTCTTTATATTACAATAGTTTTATGTCCCAAATTAGTTCTCTGGGAACCTAAAAAATAACACATGGCTTTAAATAAAAGAGGGATGTCTTGGAATACAAATAAAAGAGTGTGTTTGTCCTTAAAACATGACTTGGATGGGGCTCCCACGCACCATGAAATGAAAAAACCTGGAAGACACAAGAAAAACAATCAAGGATTAGCCATGGTTTCACATATTACTAGGAAATGGAAGCAATATAACAAATGATTGTAAAAGAAAGATAACAATGACAAGAATAGGATCGCTACTTGACTCACCATGATGGAAATTATTTTGAACCCTTTACTTGATTATTGGTGCCTCTTTTGTAGATAGTTTATGTGATGGAGGTGGGATAATTGTTGTAATTACTTGTTGCTAATCTGTTTCAAAGATCTTGATTAGGGATTTTCTTAGCCACTATTCTATGTATTCCCTCATGGGGGAAATCATGATCTCATGTTTGGTCTTTATTTAGAACAACTCATTCTCCATCTCTCTTAGGTCCATACCCAATTAATGTAACATGCCATCTACCTCATCATTTCTGTTGATATATCTGACTAGCCACCTTTCAATTTCTTCCTCAGAGAATTATATTGAGTCAATGAACTCACTCTCCCATGCAACTTTTAATGTATCAAGTTGTTCTAGTAATTAATCTTTAGATAAACATTGTTCCATATCATTAAGAGATTCATTTATTGAGGTCTTGGGAAGGTTCAAATTATTCCCTCCTCCTTTAAATTGTTCATTTTTATTAAAATAAGAGGAATATCCCACTTGGGACATGTGTGCATTAAATTAATCATTAGGGTCGAAGCCTTCAATGCATCCAGCTTCATTCAAGACGAGTTGGTCAAATTGACCCGCAAGTTCATCAAAATGTGAGATGTGCTTTACAATAAATTCTCTGACTTTTGAGGGAAATGGGATGAATTTCCTTTTTCTTTTCTGATTAAAGAAATGATCCCAGTCTTTGTATTTCCTGCATACCTCTATAACAAAGTGCATGTCTGATACATAGAAAGGGAGGAGAAAGGGTTTCTCCTCGAATCCAAATAATCTTATAATGTTGAAATCCTTTGGTGTAGTTTCAAAAACTCCTTTCTGTGATAGAAAGGTGGAAGCCACAAATGATAGTCTTGATGTGTTAGGGCAGAAGATTAATTTTCTAAAATTTGAAATAAAATTGTTGTGGACCGGCTAGAAATGGTGTGGGCCTTGTGCCTCCATAAGGCTGGATACCATGCGAAAAATGGTTCCACCTTAAGTTCAAAACTTATTTCCTTCAACAAGTCCTCAAAAACATTACAGTAGGCTACAGTGAAAATCAAATAATATGTCATGTAAAATTTTTGGGTCTTCTTCAAACCGCTTAGTGGAAATGAGATTTCATTAGAAATAATGCAACCCTAATCAATGATGGAATATTCATGCATAGTGAAATGAAGGATATAGATGATATTTATTGGCATAGAGGCTGTGGATTCTAAACCAATAATGCGAGCAAACAACCAGGAAAATTCCTTATAAGGATACTTTAAGGAACTTAACTCAATCTTAGACGCATTGGTATTATTTCTTGGGTTGAACAAATATTTCTCAATGATCTTTTCTTCTCCTATGTGTTCTTTGAGGAATTCATTGTTTTCTTCACCCTTGTATTGCATGGTGGGTGTCGCGAGTCGTAGAATTCCTGTGAACAATGAAGGAGCTAAGGAGATATATTGTTGTTATTGGAGTTGGATTATTCTCCTTTCTAAATCAAATTTATATACACACCACTAAACTATATCTTTGAAATATGTTACCTACAAAACACAACCAACAAGGCTTCCTGAGGTCCAAACGTGGTTTATCTTCTACTCAACGGGAGGGAGGGATTTGTTTTAGTTGTAAGCTCGTGACCATTGGAAATTCTCGTCTTCANCCTGCGAACTTCCTTTTTTATAGGGTTTTTACAAAGGAAAATGCAACTTCTTTTCTCAGGAAAAGTTCTTCTCCCTTCCTTCTTTAGGAACTCAGGCCACTGAACCCTCCAAAGGCAACATATAGGTTTACATCATTAATGATCATAGGGATGACGAATATAATGTGTAACAGAGAGGCTGCTGCGAGTACTTCATCTATGGTTTGTAAGTATCTCTTTTGAGTTCTCATTAATATATATGTGCTTGGTCTGTTTCCTTCAAGTTTGTGTACATTTGCATGGGCTTGTCTCTTTTGATGAATCTAGTTTTAAACTAACCTTGGTAGAATAGGAAGTATGTTTTGTCTTCGTTGTCTATTGGATTGCAGAACTCGTTGAAGGACTTGAAGATCAAGTTCAACCCGGATCAAGCGAGGGTCAAAGTACTTATACTTTATTCTTCTTCTTCCTTAACTAGTTTAACAACATTTAAAGGAAAGTTAGTGTTGAAAGTTAGCACTTTTTTGTCTTAGTCATAGGGGTCTAATATCCAAGAGGACATTCACTTGTCCATAGGGGAATTTCCCTACAACAGAAAGGTGGAAGCCTCAAGTGACAACCTTGATGTGTTAGGGCCGAAGATTAATTTTTTTAATTCTGAAATAAAATTGTTGTGGACTGGGTAGAAATGATATTGAGCCTTGTGCCTCCATAACTCAACACTTATTTCCCTCAGAAAGTCCTAAAAAACATGGTTTTAGGCTATGAAAAAAATAAGATAAGATGTCATGTGAAATTTTTGAGTCGTCTTTAGACTGCCTTGTTGAAATGAGATTTCATTAGAAATAATGTAACTCCGATCAATGAGGGCATATTCATGCACAACTAAATGGAGGATATAGATGATATTTCTTGGCGCATCGGTAGTGAATTCTAAACCAATCATGCAAGCAAACAACTAGGAAAATTCCTTATAAGGATACTTTAAGGAACTTACCTCAATCTTAAAAGCATTGGTATTATTTCTTGGGTGGACCAAATATTTCTCGAGGAGCTCTTATCCTCCTTTGTTTTCTTTGAGGAATTTGTTGGATTCTTCACCCTTGAATTGCATGGTGGGAATCAAGAGTCATATCATTCTTGTGAATATTGAAGGAGATAAGGAGATAGGTTGTTTTCCTTGGAGATGAATTCTTCTTCTTTCTTAATCAAATTTATTTGCGCACCACTAAACTAGCTCTTTGGAATCTGTTACCTCCAAAACAAAACCAGCAAGGGCTATGCCTAAGGTCCAGATCTAGTTTGTCTTCTTCTCAGCAGGAGGGAGAGATTTGTAGTAGTTGTAAGCTCGTGACCACTGGAACTCTTAGTCTTCACGTCCAATTGTATTTAATGTATCTCCACAATACAACTCTTTTATTATACTTGACATTATTACTGTTGATATAATGTTTTATAGCTTGGCATATTAGTTCCTTATTTAATTTACCACATATTGCTTGGATGATTAATCACCGTAACTCTTATTTCAAATTTTTCGGTCTGGAAAATGAGATTTTGAATTTATTACAAAGCTTTACGAAATCTTCTACACTTTAATAATGATATTATGTTCACACAAGTGGTGGCTTATGTGGTGGGGGGAAATAAATGCGATCAGTAAATAGTAATGTGATGTCATGGAAGATGAAAAATGGTTAAGTATGGAATTTCAAAAAGAAGAATGGAGATTGCATTATGGTGAAGGCGGGATTGCGGGATACAAGACATGAGGAAATGAAAATGGTGTAAGGGGAAGACTCACACATCTGCAATTGAAAAATAGACTAAGTATGGGAAAAGTTCATTATGCGGGCTGGAAAAGTAAGAGGGTCATTCTGCAGAATGCAAGACTTTGGGTTGTGGAACACGAGCATGGGAAAAGGTAAGTGGGATAAAACGAGTGTCTCGCATCCGCATTCCAAGAAAATGACTAAGTATGAAAAAGGTAGAAGGTGTATTTTGGAGGATGCAGAGATAGATGGGTCGTTCTGAGTGTTGTGCGACTGGGGGACATGGGACATGGGGATTTGTGGGATAGGAACATGTTGGTCTCATGCAATGGGTCGCCCACATCACCTGACAAACGACTAATTGTTGAAATTTAGAAAGAAGAAAAATGGCTAAGTATAGATACAAGGGCTTGCGGGTCTGCAGACCTGGGAGTTTCATAGCAGTGTGACCCACAATCCAAATTTAAATGGAGAAAATAACTAAGTAAGGATAATTTGAGAAGCAAATAAAAACAAGGAAAAAATATTAAGGATGGGTGTGTATGTACTAACGTTGATCAATGAATTTGGATCAACATTTGGCTCCAACTATGGGATAGTGACCCCATGTGGGTTGCTGAGAATCCATAATCTTCTTCCATTGGGTTAATGGGGTCAAAAATAAAAGAAAAAGAAAAAGAAAATAGATTGATAATGGATATAAAAAGGAGTACCAAAAAAAACTGTGTACAATTTTTGAGATGGGGGATTTTAACAAAAAAAATGTTTAAGATATTTCCCATTCATAGGAAACGGTATGATCCTTCCTTTCATATCTTTCGACAAATATGAATTGTACCCAATAGATTTTTCAAAATGATATGGGCCAATCCAGAGAGCTTCAAATTTCACGTGGAAAGATGGTTTTTCTTTTTAGTTGTTCCATAAAAAAACCAATTGATACTTTTGAAAATCCTTTGAAGTAGTACTCTTGTCAAAATATCTTTTAACCACTTGTTTTCTACTTTTTATTGCCAACAACGTTTGTTCTCTTTGTTCTTCAAGTTGCAGAAGTTCATGATATCATTCTTGAGATAGTGATTGTTCTTCTTTATCTTCAACATATCTGGTAAGTGCAAGGGCATTCAATTCCAAATGTAGTGGTAATCTTACTTCTTTTCCATACATTGAAGTATATGGAGAGTGTCAAGTTCTATCTTTTGGGGTAAGATAGCTTGCCCATAGCGCATCTATCAACTTGTTATTCCAATTCTTATGGTTGGACTCAATTATCTTCTTGATGATTTGAATTAATGTCTTATTTGTTGACTCTGCCAAAACATTTCCTTGTGGATAATAGTTATATGATTTCCCCATGATGATTCCATATTTTCCACAGAAATTTGTAAATTTTGATCCAATGAAGATTGAGCCATTGTTTGTTATGAATTTTTCTAGTACACCAAATCTTGACAAGATATTTTCTTTTAGAAAATGAATCAGTTGCTTTGAAATGAATTTATCAAAGCCACATATTCTTGCCACGTGGTAAAATAATCAATTGCAGTGATAATATATCCATGCTCTTTGCTAGAATTAGGATTTATTGGACCAATCACATCTAAACCCCATTGTACAAATGGATGCTCCACCATTGCAGATTGTAATGGCATTGTTTCTCTTTTCATTTTTTCTGAAAAGGTTTGGCATGGAGTACATTTTCGAATCCACTCATAAGCATCTTTGAACATAGTTGGCCAATAATAACCAACCCAAATGATTCTCTGAGTTGTTATAATTGGCGTCAAGAAATGTCCACCACAAACACCACTATGGAATTCTTGAAGTATTTCTCTGGACTTTGAATAATCCAATCATGTTAGTAGAACACCATCAAAATTTCTTCGGAACAATACACCCGAGACTAGAAGATATTGATTTATCTTCATTTTCATTGTTCTCCTTTCTTAAGAAGACATTTTGGGAGCGAATTGACCATATTTCAGATAGAAAATTATGTCCTTGTAACATTCTAAGTTTGTTAAACTTGTTCCATGTATCACAACATAAAATCCATTTTGAGGAGATATTTTCACAACTTCAATTCCAGTCATTAATTTACATAATCCTTGCCCCTTTATAGCTTCCAAAGGTTTAATTTCTAGATCATATTCTTGAAGATTTGATAACCAGTTTACCATCTACCTTCTCTAAGCTGTTTATTGGGAAATATATTTATTGGTGAGTGTAGAACATAAGAAATGATGTGGGATGATAAAATTTAAGTTTTGAAATGAGCAATTGCCTTGACTAGGGAAAGATCTTGCTTCTCAATGATTGAATAATTTAATTCATAATCATGCAAGGTTTTACTCATGAAAGCAATTGAGATTTCTTCAAGTCTTTGATTTTTCTGGGTAAGGATGGAGGCAATGGTTTCTTTTGAATAAAATAAGTACAATATGAATTCTTTTTCAAAATTAGGGCCGACAAGAACAAGGGCAGTGGTTATGGCATGTTTGATTTCTATGAAATATTTTTGAATATCTGGTGTCCATTCAATTATTATTATTATTCTTCAATATTTTATTTATCGGCTTGACATTTGTAGCATAATATGGCAGGAACCTTCGAACAAATTTGATCTTTAGAAATAAATATTATACTCATTTTCTTGATGCAAGAGAGTTTAGGTAATTTATCGCATTGACTCTTTCTAGATCAATACATATTCCTTATTTTCTCACAATATGGCCTAATAACTTTCCTTTTGTTACAGAAAACAATTTTTTTTTGGGATTCAAAGATATTACATACATTATACACCTTTCAAAGACCCATATGAGGTTATTGATATTCCTTTCTATTAATTTTGAATAAACTGTTAGGTCATCTTGGTAATCTTCCATAAATTTTCCAATGAGATCTTTGAAAGCATGGTCCATTGCTATCTGGAATGTTGCACCTGCATTCTTCAATCCAAATGGAATTCTAACACATGCATACACTCCCCATGTTGTTATGAACATTGTTTTTGGTCTATATTCCTCAGCTACAAGAACTTGATTATATCCTGAAAATCCATATAACATGGACATTAGTGCATAACCAGTGACCTACTGCAATAACATCTCCATATTAGGGAGTGGGTAGTTATCTTTAATGCTTGATCGATTTAGGTCTTTGAAATAAAAAAAAGGTGAATTTCTCCATTCTTCTTTCTTACCACTACAAGTTTTGAAATCCATTCTGAATGTATGATAGAAAAAATTATACATGTCTTTTTTAATTTTTCCAGTTCTGTCTTCACTAGAGGCTTTATCTTAGGATTTATGATTCTTAATTTTTTCTTGAAAGGTTTTGACCCCTCTTTGAGTGGTACGATATGCTGAAATATAGATTGTCATATTCTTTTAAATCATCATAAATCCAAGAAAAAATGTCCTAAAATTGTTTGAAAAGATGAGTATATTAATCAACTTCTTCAGTAGTGCAATTGGTACCTAGATTTCTGTATTTTGGAGAATCAAAAGTACCAATGTTTATATTTTTTCTCTCTTGAAATTTAATAACAAATGATTCTTCTTTTGGATTCAGAATATTTTTTTGATCTTGTAAAAAAGGATTCTAAACTAACACAGTTTTTGGGAGTAAGTATAAGATTTTGATCATGAATTTCCTTTTGAGGATATTGGTTTTCTTCTAAATCATTCGATGACATTGAGTTATTATTAGTGAGGAAGCTCACAATATGTTCATCATTTTCAAAGACTTGTAAATATTATTGATTATCAATTATCTAGGTAGTCTTGGTCTATGTTCTTCAACTCTATCGTTTCTTGTTCTTTGATCGTGTAATGGATATCTCATGTTCGAATTAGATGGAACATGATTCTAACCTCTCCTGAGTATACTAATATCATTCTGCATTTGTCTAATCATCCTGCTCATTTGAGCCATTTATATATTTTGTCTTGTTTCTTGGGAAACTCCATGATCATTTTTTACATTAGGGGGAACACCTTGGAGAATTCCTCCACCAACTCTCGATTATCAGAACTTCTTGAAGTAGATGGTATTTGAGGTGATATGGAAAAACTAGAAATTTTCCTTTGTACTTTTCCAAGGATGATCTCAGGATCAACATTGATCTCTATCATATATTACTCCATCTCTGTCGCCCTCTAGATGGATGAATGTAGATCGTTTATTTTTGAAGATATGATTGCATAGTTCACATTTGCAGACATTGCATTCTTATAACACCCAAATATGATAGGATCATTAGGTCATTGTTCTTCTGAGATTTGATTTAACATCTTGAAGATTCATAAATTGAAATCCTTCATTCTTTCTCCCCTTTTTAGATGAATTTAGGTAAATTGAGTAAGGAGATAATGATACGTAATAGGAGGTGCATACATGGTCATAAACATGTTTTCTAAACCATCAAAAAAGCCAATTGATTGAGCTGGTAAAGAAATATAGCATTCATAAGTTGGACCTATCAAGTTTTTCAAGAAGACTCTGACCATTACATCATCATGTTCAATCAGATGAATGTCACAGATAATTAAAAAATATCCATTATCCCATTGTCTAAGAATACTTTCAAGACTCCTTGAGGTAGGGTTGGCAATGTGTGTTGTTCTCAACGTAAATTAAGTGGGATGGGTCTAGCCCTTCTTCTTGGATTTCTCTGTCTATTATTTCCTTCCCTTTCTTCAATGGGAATTTCACTTCTTAGTTCTTCTCGATCTCCCATGATTATGGTTTCACTTGTTTCTGATTTCGAACCTTGACCAACTTTGCGGAGAAGAAGTTTCTTAGTTTGAATTCTTGTTAGTGGACCTTTACAAGGCTCCAATTTTTCTTGGATTCACAATTGAATTCTTTGTCTCAGGGCTATAGCTCTTTCTTCTTCTTGAGACAGAACTTCCTAAGTCATTTCAAGTTCAGTGTGGCTCTTGACTGTTGTAATTGATAGGTCATACAATTTATGCATAATACTTATTTGATATATTAATCCAATTTGTATTTGGGGTTGGGTAGTTTAAGGTAGAGTTATTAGATTCCTAGTCTGGAAAACCAACATTTTTTTCTCTCCAGTATGGTCACCAAAAATGTTGATATAAAATATTGTTTTACAATCTTTGAGTCAACCTCATGAGGATATAAACCCCCTGCGTTTTTAAATAGGTGGTACTGTATTTTCAAATAACATGCAAGAATATGAACAAAATGCTTGAGAATGACCGTGCTTATTTTGAAATAAATATTTGCATGCAAAGAATACATGAGAAAGGACCAGGTATCTTATAGAAAGTAAACATTTACAATATATTATAGGGTCATAAACCAAAAGAGTGTGCAGTAAAATAAGACGACATTTCCATCATGACATTCATTAAAGTAGAATACAATATTCAAGGATAGGAAAAATAAAGTATGGACCACATATGGTAGAGAAATTTAAATGATCATTTCATTAAGAACAAATATAATTCTAATAGACATACGTTTGAAATCTCGTGCTTAAATCAAAGTCTTTATATTACAATAGTTTTATGTCCCAAATTAGTTCTCTGGGAACCTAAAAAATAACACATGGCTTTAAATAAAAGAGGGATGTCTTGGAATACAAATAAAAGAGTGTGTTTGTCCTTAAAACATGACTTGGATGGGGCTCCCACGCACCATGAAATGAAAAAACCTGGAAGACACAAGAAAAACAATCAAGGATTAGCCATGGTTTCACATATTACTAGGAAATGGAAGCAATATAACAAATGATTGTAAAAGAAAGATAACAATGACAAGAATAGGATCGCTACTTGACTCACCATGATGGAAATTATTTTGAACCCTTTACTTGATTATTGGTGCCTCTTTTGTAGATAGTTTATGTGATGGAGGTGGGATAATTGTTGTAATTACTTGTTGCTAATCTGTTTCAAAGATCTTGATTAGGGATTTTCTTAGCCACTATTCTATGTATTCCCTCATGGGGGAAATCATGATCTCATGTTTGGTCTTTATTTAGAACAACTCATTCTCCATCTCTCTTAGGTCCATACCCAATTAATGTAACATGCCATCTACCTCATCATTTCTGTTGATATATCTGACTAGCCACCTTTCAATTTCTTCCTCAGAGAATTATATTGAGTCAATGAACTCACTCTCCCATGCAACTTTTAATGTATCAAGTTGTTCTAGTAATTAATCTTTAGATAAACATTGTTCCATATCATTAAGAGATTCATTTATTGAGGTCTTGGGAAGGTTCAAATTATTCCCTCCTCCTTTAAATTGTTCATTTTTATTAAAATAAGAGGAATATCCCACTTGGGACATGTGTGCATTAAATTAATCATTAGGGTCGAAGCCTTCAATGCATCCAGCTTCATTCAAGACGAGTTGGTCAAATTGACCCGCAAGTTCATCAAAATGTGAGATGTGCTTTACAATAAATTCTCTGACTTTTGAGGGAAATGGGATGAATTTCCTTTTTCTTTTCTGATTAAAGAAATGATCCCAGTCTTTGTATTTCCTGCATACCTCTATAACAAAGTGCATGTCTGATACATAGAAAGGGAGGAGAAAGGGTTTCTCCTCGAATCCAAATAATCTTATAATGTTGAAATCCTTTGGTGTAGTTTCAAAAACTCCTTTCTGTGATAGAAAGGTGGAAGCCACAAATGATAGTCTTGATGTGTTAGGGCAGAAGATTAATTTTCTAAAATTTGAAATAAAATTGTTGTGGACCGGCTAGAAATGGTGTGGGCCTTGTGCCTCCATAAGGCTGGATACCATGCGAAAAATGGTTCCACCTTAAGTTCAAAACTTATTTCCTTCAACAAGTCCTCAAAAACATTACAGTAGGCTACAGTGAAAATCAAATAATATGTCATGTAAAATTTTTGGGTCTTCTTCAAACCGCTTAGTGGAAATGAGATTTCATTAGAAATAATGCAACCCTAATCAATGATGGAATATTCATGCATAGTGAAATGAAGGATATAGATGATATTTATTGGCATAGAGGCTGTGGATTCTAAACCAATAATGCGAGCAAACAACCAGGAAAATTCCTTATAAGGATACTTTAAGGAACTTAACTCAATCTTAGACGCATTGGTATTATTTCTTGGGTTGAACAAATATTTCTCAATGATCTTTTCTTCTCCTATGTGTTCTTTGAGGAATTCATTGTTTTCTTCACCCTTGTATTGCATGGTGGGTGTCGCGAGTCGTAGAATTCCTGTGAACAATGAAGGAGCTAAGGAGATATATTGTTGTTATTGGAGTTGGATTATTCTCCTTTCTAAATCAAATTTATATACACACCACTAAACTATATCTTTGAAATATGTTACCTACAAAACACAACCAACAAGGCTTCCTGAGGTCCAAACGTGGTTTATCTTCTACTCAACGGGAGGGAGGGATTTGTTTTAGTTGTAAGCTCGTGACCATTGGAAATTCTCGTCTTCAYGTCTGAGTGTATTTAGMGTATACCCACAATATAACTCTTTTCTCTTACTTGACATTATTTACACTGCTTTCTATTCTTACAGATAGGTGGTGCTACTATCGATATAACATTTTATAGCTTGGCATATTATTTMTTTATTTAATTTACCATGTATTGATTGGATGATTAATCAMTGTAGATCTTATTTCAAAGTTKCCATCATGTACRGAGAGATTTTGAATTTATTACAAAGCTTTAYGAAATATTTTGCACTTTAATAMCRAAATTGTGTTCACAAAAGTGGTGGATTATGTGGYGGGGGGGAATAAATCTGATCAGGAAATGGTGATGCGATGTCRTAGAAGATGAAAAATGGTTAAGGATGGAGGTGAGAAAAGAAGAATGGAGAGTACATTATGGTGAAGGCGGGATTGCAAGATACATGACATGAGGAGATGAAAATGGTGGAAGGGGAGGACTCTCGCATCCACAATTGAAAAATAGACTAAGTATGGGAAAATATCATTATGCAGGTTGAGAAATTAATAGGGTCATTCTATAGAACGTCGAACTGCAGGTTGCGGGACACGAGCATGGGAAAAATTTAAGTGGGATGAGATGGGTTTCCTACATCCACATTCCAAGAAAACGACTAAGTATGAAAAAGGTAGAAGGTGAATTTTTGGGGATGCATAGATAGATGGTTCGTTCTAAGTGTTGCATGACTATGAGAAGAAAGACATGGGGAGTTGCAAGACAAGAACATGTTGGTCTCCTACAATGGGTCATTCTCATCACTTGAGAAATGACATAGTGTTGGAATTTTGAAGGAAGAAAATTAACTAAGTATAGATACAAGGACTTGTGGGTATGCGAACCTCGGAATGTGATAGTAGTGTGACTCGAAATTCGCATTTGAAAGGAGAAAAAAACTAAGTAAGGAAAATTTGAGAAGAAAATAAAAACAAGGAAAAAATATTAAGGATAGGTGTGTATGTACTAATGTTGATTAATGAATGTGGATCAACAAGTCCTGAGCATCAAGGGGATAACATTGTGCAACTTAGAAAGGCTACCCACTGTCACCACAATAAATTTTCCTCACTTTTGGTTGGATCTTCTACAAATCAAGGGTGATTTCCCTAAAAGGTAGGATTGTTAAGTTGGCTACATAGTGGAGGCATAAGGTGATTTAGTGAAGATTAAGCCTTAACAAAACAAATGGATGTAGTATAATGGAAGAACAAATGGTGTGAGAAGGAAAGATGAAGGAAAACCCTAAGACTGAGTGCCTAATCATGCCTTGGGAAAATGGAATCAAAGAAACATAGATCTAAGAGGGAGAGTGCATGAAAATTCAAGATAATGAGGGATACTATGCATTCCACAAACCAACCTTAAATTGCTAATTTTTATAGCAAAACATTGCCTTTGCAGGATAAATATGTCATACATAAGAATTGTTATGAAAGTGAGTTATGTTAATCTAGAAAAAAAATAGGTTTATTAGATGCAAGGATAACACAAAAACAATAGAAATAATATGGATACATTCTCACATTACTATATCCAAAAGAAGCATGGTTCATTACAAGGAAATCATAACATGCTACAAGGGTTTCCTAATAAAAAAAATTAGCATGTAGAAAACAAGTGCAGAAAGAAAGCCTCACATAAAAATGATACTACAACTCCAATATTTCATAAGGCTCCAAGCATGTGGTGTAAAAATGAAGTCCAAAGGAAGAGATCCTCAATCCCAAAATTTTAAATAACCATCAAAATGAAGAGAGAGCTCCTCTTTATAGAGTGAGTCTCTTCTCTTGTACAATAAAATATTATTATCCTTCTAACTAACTCCATGACCAGTCAAATAAATACTAGAATATTGGAGTATTTATATCTCTCTTCAATCCATGGTTTACCAAATCAATGCATGTAGACACTAACCTCTCCAAGACAACTCGTTCTCATCGAAAAATAGTAGTGAAAGAACAAGAGATTTCTCATGAGAGGGGGCACACCACTAAAAATACTCACCATACTAAGTAAAATGCCAAGTGTCCACATGGAATGCATCCTCCAAGAATGCATACATGCAAAATATAATAAAATAATTCTCCACATAGGAGGATGTGCTCTAAGGTCTACCTAGGAGAACTCACTAAGTGCAGCCTCCAAGATGCATGAGAGAATGAAACATATAATAATCCTCCTAGGAGAATGATCCATAACAACCTCCTCCAAAAATAGCAAGAAATCCACAAGATGCGTTCAACCAATCCACATGTGTGAATATCAAGGAAACTAACTCCATGTATGAATTTGCAAGAATACAAGAAGACGGAGTGCTCCACAAGAAAGGATGTGGTCAACTCCCAAAACAAAAATTAGAACATATCTCCACAAGTACACCCTCCAAGACAATCACCAAAATAGCAAGACAAAACTTTCATAAGTTCACCCTCCAAGAAGTATCTCCAAAAATATAAAGGATACCAAGCAAAAGAATGAAAAAGCTACACATGTGTCCCTCCAAGTATGCCACATTCCCCCCAAGAAATTCCCTCCATAACCACCTCAAATAAAATAATATATGTGCCAAGTAAAACATGTGAGGGCTATCTCCAAGAAGGTCAAAAGATGTTGAGTGTTGTTGAAATATCCTTGCAATAAAGATGAGAAAGCACCTAGGAGAGGTGCATCCTAGAAAAGTGTTCCATGTAAATATCTCAACCGCCCAAAAAGTAATAAAATATCTCCATGTGAAGTGTGCCCCAAGAGAATGTGAAAGGAATGGTTAGATCTCATCAATAAACCAATAAAATACTCCTCCATATGCCATGTCATAAAGATGTCCAACCAACCAAAGAGAGTTCACCAACCTCTCCAAGAAATAGTAAAATAATGCATTCCTTGAAAACTGTTCCCAAGAAGGGGGGCGCTCCACAAGAAAGCATCAACAAACTCCAAGTGTGAAAACCAAGACAAAGAGGTAGGGTGTCCAAGAAATTAAATTTAATATGGATGAATTAGATTAATTTGACCATTGAATAGTTACATTTGTAAATGTGAATGAACCTGCACATGTAAGATCTAGCTAGCAAATGACATACACGTTTTGCAGAAAAATGATAGAAGAGAGAAACTAGAGAGTGAGAACAAAGAATTTGCATTAACCAAATGAGTGAATGATAATTTACACATGATATATTTTGTATGAATCAACTATTGTGCATTGGAGGAGAACCAATGCACCATAGTGGTGGTCTAGAGTGATCTGGACACACACCGACAGTTACAGGAGTAAAATGCCACCTAGTATCATTTAACTAGTCTCTTAGTCTTCAGTTAACTGACTGAAAAATAATGAAGTGAGGAGGAGATCAGGGAATCATGATTAATGTGCTAGTCTAGTGATAATCCGAAGGACAATGTGAATTAGATGGTGATAATCCCAATGTTGCATGGTGATGATCCCAACGTGGCATCTAGACTCCACTCAACTGATCAAATTGAAGTGTGAACTGAAGAGAATATTCTCCTAGAATGTAGGAAAAGAAATATTCTCCCTAAACTATAGGAGACTAAATAATGACTAATAAACATAGGGAAAATCTTAGGAAAAAGAAATCCTAGGTGTGTGTGAAGTATCTCCAACACCCCTTTGAACATCACTATGGCGAAAATAAAGAATGGGTCCCGACAACGAGGCCATGTTAGGTACCCAAATACAAAAGATACATTGAAATAAACGAGGAAAGATGGAAAAAATTATGGGAAAATCCCCCGTCAAAGTACAATCTATGTAAAAATAAGAACTGATAGTTGTTAGAAAACTGTGTCCTTCACTCCAATATGATTTCCCAGAGAATGTAAGTTTTTCTCAGTTAAGGTCTTGGTGAAGATGTATGCAGTCTGTTATGTTGAAGGAAATAACTGTGGGTTGATGATTCCCTCGTGTACTAAGTTTCAAATGTGGTGCATGTGGATCTCGATGTGTTTCGTCCGCTGCCTCTGAATCAGATATCTGCAAAACTTCAGAGTTCTCTGGTTGTCACACCAGATGATGATTGACCGATGAAATTGAATGCCCAACTTAGTGAGAAAATGTTATAGCCACATAGCTTGAATGGTTGTGTTAACTACACCTCTATACTCTGCCTTGACTGAAGATAGAGAAATAACAACCTGCTTCTTGCTCGACCAACAGATGGGCCTAGAACCCAGACTAAGTGAGTAACAAGATGTGGACTTACGATCAATGCTATCGCCAGCCTAGTCAGAATTAGTGAACCCGATGAGGTCCAATGTAGAGTCTTTTTCATAGTGAAACCTGAAGGTGATGGTGCCCTGTAAGTATCGAAGGATACAATTTGCATCCTTCCAATGTAGCTTATGCGACTCCTATATGAACATGGACACTGCTCCAATTGCATAGGAGAGGTATAGTCTGGAGTGTGTGAGATACAACAAGCTCTCCACTAGCTATCTGTACAATGTGTTGTCCACCAGTGGAGTGTCCCCGCCATCCTCAAGTCTGAATTTTGATAGGAAAGGAGTCGGGGCAGAATTGCAGTCTGTCATGTGAAATTTCTCAAGGATATCTTGTGCATACTTGGCCTGAGATAGTTTGATGCCTGATCCATACTGATTAATCTCGGGTCCAAGGAAGAAATGCAGTGGACCCATGTCCGTCATTAAGAACCTATCATTCATAATCCTATTGATTTCATAAATCGTTGAAGTCGAGCAACCGATGATCAACAAATCATCTACATACATAACTAGGAGTATAAGTGAATCATCCATCCTGAGCATGTAAACATTTGGATCTGAATTATAATGTAAAAATTTCTGTGACAACATGTAGGAGTCCATTTTGGAATACCATGCCCTTGGGGCCTGCTTGAGGCCGTAAAGGGACTTCTTCAGTCGACAGAACAAAGATGAATCCTGCACAAATCCGTGGGGCTGATCCATATAGATCTCCTCAGAGAGATCTCCATGAAGAAATGCATTCTTCACGTCCATATGATGGACTTCCCATCCCTTGGTTGTCATAATGGAAAGAGCCAAATGTATGGAATCCATCTTTTCTACTAGAGCGAAGGTCTCATCATAGTCAATGTCGTGCACTTGTTGAAATGCTTTGGCAACTAGCCTGGCTTTGTATCTGCTAACTTGTCCATCCGTTGTGCTCTTGGTCCTGTAGAATCATCTGCACTTGAAAAGTTTCCTTCCTGAAAGAAGGGGAACTAGAACCCAAGTCTAGTTCTTGAGGAGGGATTTTTACTCCTCCTGCATGGAATATTCCCAAAAGGGATTCTAGGTAGCTTCGCCATAGGACTGTGGATATGAAGACTGAACCAAGAAAATATGCCTGGGTGGCATCAATTCAGTGGAAGTGAGTGCAAGAGGAGGCTCCTCGAAATCTGATCGAGTTCTCCTAGTATTAATTGTATCCCCAACAAGATATCCTACATCCTGAAGAGTAGTCTTGGCCCACTTGGGCCTCTGTTGTGGCTCTGCATCTGCATGTACTAAATCTGCATCTAATTGCACTGAATCTATATCTGAATCATCTAAACCCTCTGAATTAAAAATCTCATCTGAAGAATATTCGACATGTGCATGCTCATCATATCTGACAGGTGGAAGAAAAAAAGTGTTTGCATGCGGCTTTTGAGGTACATGCGAGTTAGTTTCCTCGAATTAGAGACTACACTCAATGATGATCCAGTCTGAGGGGAGATCAATGAGTCTGTATCCCTTCACACACTAGTACATATTGTAAAAATTCCGACGTTTTATTTGCGGCGTTATGGACAAAATTGTCCAAATTGTCGCAAAATAGAGGAAATTTATAAAAAAAAAAATTCATGTTGCTCGATAACGTCTCTCTTGCCACGTTGATGTCTCTCTTGCCACGTTAACGTCAGTCTTGCCACGTTAACGTCTCTCTTGCCACGTTTTACACTGGAACGTCTCTCTTGCCACGTTTTCCACTGGAACGTCTCTCTTGCCACGTTTCTGAAGATGTATGTCTCTCTTGCCACGTTAACGTCGCTCTTGCCACATTTTCCACTAGAACGTCTCTCTTGCCACGTTTGTGAAAATGCATGTCACAATTGCGACGTTTTGGAAACTAGGTTTTCCCCTCCAACGGTCACCTTAGTATGTTCACCAAGTCAAAATACCAACGGTCACTTAGGACTTTTTTATGTCGGAATTGCGACGTTACAAAATCTATAAATATGTTGCATTTGACGGATGTTGCGACAAGTTTGCTACAATAATGACGCTTCAAAAAGGGTTTGCGGGACTTCTCGGCGAACAAAAAATAGATATTTGTTTCAGTATAAGTCTGTGGGGAAGAATGTCAGAAAACATTAGAGCTGGGAAAAAAATTAAAAAGGGTGAAAAGGGTGATAGTAAATGTTCTTTCCCTTCCAAAAATTGTTGTATTAGACGTCCCGAAAGAGTTTTAATAGAAACAACTACAAAACATTGTAGAAAATATGGGCACATGGACGGGGGATCAAATGAATATCATCCGATGGTATATACATTCATTATCTGTTTTAATATTTATTATATTCTCAAATTT
>JZKD02S1604399.1:126549-148125 GCA_000966675.3 Picea glauca | reverse complement strand
TGCTACGGGGCTTTTTTCAAGGGTTGACATCAATGACAACCAACCTTAATCAACACTAAGAACCCTATGAGATAAATAAAGGTTTTGTATGCCCAAATGAGGCTAGCTGCAAGTTAGTAGGAGATTTATGAGTTTCATTTTTTGGTTTTGATTTCAGTTGTAGCCATTTTCACTTTGGAATATAATAGAATAAAATTGATTCAATGCATGGTGTGGAAACTGTTTGCAATTCTTTGTTATTATGTTTCCATGAATGAATGAATGAATTTCATTATGAATAGATGGAACTGTGAATGTTAGGATAGGTTTCAATTGTTTCTCTTATGTCGAGTGGTGCAAGGTGTCCACACAAAATGCAAGGAGTGTGTGGTGGGGATCAGTTTCAGTTCTGAAGCTTAGAAGAGACAGCACAAAACTTTCCCCTTTGCAAGGAGTGCAAAGAGACTAGTGCAAGGCATTCACAGTCATCCGTAAGAATCCAAACCTTACATAAATATCAGGTGCAAGGACTGCATAGATCCGAGATTCGACTAAGTGTCAAAGGGACTTTGTAAGAATTCGAAGAACCAACAAAAGGAGAATGGCAGGAGGGTGGGAGGAATACATGTCGGCGGGTCATGAGATATAGAGGAAGGCAAAGGAAAGGCGTTGAAACACCTGAATCCCGAAGATCCAAAGAGCCAAGGGCCGTCGATCTATCAGTCGACACTTGTCAGTAGATTGCGAGCTCTGAAAAATTTGTTGTGGGATTTTCAGTTTGAGAACTGAGATCGCCAAACCCAAAGTCCCAAAGACCTGAAGTGAATCTGAGCCATCGGATCAAGGGGAGACATGGTGAAGATCTGAGAACTCTAGGTAAAGTCTTGAAGTGAATCTGATCCCTCAGATCTAGAGGAGACATGGAAAATATCTGAGAAATCCAGGTAAAGACCCGAAGTAATTCTTGACCGCTAGGTTAACAAGGATGTGGCATAAATCTGAGAGCTCCGGGTAAAGAATCGAAGTGATTTATAGCTGTCAGACCTAAGGGAGATGTGGTAGAGATCCATGCACTATGGGTGAGACCCAAAGTAAACCTCAGTCATTGATCCGAGGGCGACAACGTCAATGGATTATCGCTTTCGGATAAAGTCGTTGGGGAGAGGGTGAAGTTTGAGATTTGAAATCTCCGGAGTCCAGAGACCCACAGAGATCACAGTCGTTGATCAAAGGGGACAAGTGTTAGAAGATATTTCATTCCGAAATATTACCCTGCGAAGGAATACAAGGTTTGAGACTTGAGAATTCCAAAGCCCAAAATTTTGAATCGACCATAGTCGTCGATATGGGAGAAGAAAATATGAACCATTGATCCCAAGGAATAGATCCCAGTCGTATGTTTGAAAACACTGTTAAGATCATGAGATCGACGGTCATCTCCCATTGCAGGGATAGGAGTTGCGGGGACTTTAACATATTGAGGGCAGACTGCAATCCAAACCGTGGTTTTTCCTAGAGTACACGTGGAGGCTCAGGGAGAATTGCAGGTTGAAGAGAATATTTATCCCAAACCTCTTGTGGCCGCACCCGCAATCGCGTGGTCATGTGAGGTCATCGCCCAAGTGTCACATCTGAGGAGGGGCGAGAGAAAAGGTGCTAACACCTGATACTCTGATATTTTTGCAGAGCACGAAAGGGAAGGTTGTAGGTGTTGTGAAGCCTGCGTAGGAAGCTGAGAGGACCTGTGGTTAACACAGAACGAGACCAGTAAGGTTTCAGAGAGTCATCTGACTCCAGACTCAAAGATCCTAACCGGGAGGTCACACAGTCCTTAGGAGAGAAGGGGATTTGCACCAACATGTAGCGTTTTCTCACTAATATGCACTGGCACTGATGTGGTAGACATGTAAGACACATGTCACCCATCCTAATGTGCTTTGATAGGATTCAGGGGGGGTCCCCATGTCCACATGGCAGGAAGTGGTTGGCTTTGATAATGCTTCGCTGACATGTCGAGCTGTCATCTCTTTCTCATTTTATTCTTGGTTGTCAATGACGATGTCATCATCGACACTGTGTAACTTGTGCTAAGGGGGAACTCCCAATGTATTTTTCCAATGACTACCCCCAACTATATCTCTATCGTTGATCTATCGCCAACATGAGGAGAGTCTTTGATCTGGATCGACCAAAATCTAGGATCAACTAAGGAAACTATTGTTGTGTTGGCGTCAACCTGGACACATGGAAGCCTTATATTGTTCCCACGATGGTGCTGACATAGCATCCAAGAAGGACACATGTCACTTGGATTTGGCATATTCACCTATGCATTCGGTGGGTACCACATGTCACCCCTCAATTGGTTATGACAACGCTCTATTGGAATGTTTCTTTAGTTCAACGTGTAAATTGATGTGGTGGGGTAAATTGTCGTTGGCAATAAGGAAATAAAC
Organism: Picea glauca; assembly: GCA_000966675.3. Classification (NCBI taxonomy): domain Eukaryota; kingdom Viridiplantae; phylum Streptophyta; class Pinopsida; order Pinales; family Pinaceae; genus Picea; species Picea glauca. Next base: position 145,690 of record JZKD02S1604399.1, on the reverse strand, counting down.
CATATTGTGGTGAACATGCATTTCACCAATGACGACGTCGACATTGGCGATCAGTATCGCACTTGGTCCTTCNTGCTACGGGGCTTTTTTCAAGGGTTGACATCAATGACAACCAACCTTAATCAACACTAAGAACCCTATGAGATAAATAAAGGTTTTGTATGCCCAAATGAGGCTAGCTGCAAGTTAGTAGGAGATTTATGAGTTTCATTTTTTGGTTTTGATTTCAGTTGTAGCCATTTTCACTTTGGAATATAATAGAATAAAATTGATTCAATGCATGGTGTGGAAACTGTTTGCAATTCTTTGTTATTATGTTTCCATGAATGAATGAATGAATTTCATTATGAATAGATGGAACTGTGAATGTTAGGATAGGTTTCAATTGTTTCTCTTATGTCGAGTGGTGCAAGGTGTCCACACAAAATGCAAGGAGTGTGTGGTGGGGATCAGTTTCAGTTCTGAAGCTTAGAAGAGACAGCACAAAACTTTCCCCTTTGCAAGGAGTGCAAAGAGACTAGTGCAAGGCATTCACAGTCATCCGTAAGAATCCAAACCTTACATAAATATCAGGTGCAAGGACTGCATAGATCCGAGATTCGACTAAGTGTCAAAGGGACTTTGTAAGAATTCGAAGAACCAACAAAAGGAGAATGGCAGGAGGGTGGGAGGAATACATGTCGGCGGGTCATGAGATATAGAGGAAGGCAAAGGAAAGGCGTTGAAACACCTGAATCCCGAAGATCCAAAGAGCCAAGGGCCGTCGATCTATCAGTCGACACTTGTCAGTAGATTGCGAGCTCTGAAAAATTTGTTGTGGGATTTTCAGTTTGAGAACTGAGATCGCCAAACCCAAAGTCCCAAAGACCTGAAGTGAATCTGAGCCATCGGATCAAGGGGAGACATGGTGAAGATCTGAGAACTCTAGGTAAAGTCTTGAAGTGAATCTGATCCCTCAGATCTAGAGGAGACATGGAAAATATCTGAGAAATCCAGGTAAAGACCCGAAGTAATTCTTGACCGCTAGGTTAACAAGGATGTGGCATAAATCTGAGAGCTCCGGGTAAAGAATCGAAGTGATTTATAGCTGTCAGACCTAAGGGAGATGTGGTAGAGATCCATGCACTATGGGTGAGACCCAAAGTAAACCTCAGTCATTGATCCGAGGGCGACAACGTCAATGGATTATCGCTTTCGGATAAAGTCGTTGGGGAGAGGGTGAAGTTTGAGATTTGAAATCTCCGGAGTCCAGAGACCCACAGAGATCACAGTCGTTGATCAAAGGGGACAAGTGTTAGAAGATATTTCATTCCGAAATATTACCCTGCGAAGGAATACAAGGTTTGAGACTTGAGAATTCCAAAGCCCAAAATTTTGAATCAACCATAGTCGTCGATATGGGAGAAGAAAATATGAACCATTGATCCCAAGGAATAGATCCCAGTAGTATGTTTGAAGACACTGTTAAGATCGTGAGATCGACGGTCATCTCCCATTGCGGGGACAGGAGTTGCGGGGACTTTAACATATTGAGGGCAGACTACAATCCAAACCATGGTTTTGCCTAGAGTACACGTGGAGGCTCAGGGAGAATTGCAGGTTGAAGAGAATATTTATCCCAAACCTCTTGTGGCCTCACCCGCAATCGCGTGGTCATGTGAGGTCATCGCCCAAGTGTCACATCTGAGGAGGGGCGAGTGAAAAGGCGCTAACACCTGATACTCTGAGATTTTTGCAGAGCACAAAAGGGAAGGTTGTAGGTGTTGTGAAGCCTGCGTAGGAAGCTGAGAGGACCTGTGGTTAACACAGAACGAGACCAGTAAGGTTTCAGAGAGTCATCCGACTCCAGACTCAAAGATCCTAACCGGGAGGTCACACAGTCCTTAGGAGAGAAGGGGATTTGTACCAACACGTAGCGTTTTCTCACTAATATGCACTGGCACTGATGTGGTAGACATGTAAGACACATGTCACCCATCCTAATGTGCTTTGATAGGATTCAGGGGGGGTCCCCATGTCCACATGGCAGGAAGTGGTTGGCTTTGATAATGCTTCGCTGACATGTCGAGCTGTCATCTCTTTCTCATTTTATTCTTGGTTGTCAATGACGATGTCATCATCGACACTGTGTAACTTGTGCTAAGGGGGAACTCCCAATGTATTTTTCCAATGACTACCCCCAACTATATCTCTATCGTTGATCTATCGCCAACATGAGGAGAGTCTTTGATCTGGATCGACCAAAATCTAGGATCAACTAAGGAAACTATTGTTGTGTTGGCGTCAACCTGGACACATGGAAGCCTTATATTGTTCCCACGATGGTGCTGACATAGCATCCAAGAAGGACACATGTCACTTGGATTTGGCATATTCACCTATGCATTCGGTGGGTACCACATGTCACCCCTCAATTGGTTATGACAACGCTCTATTGGAATGTTTCTTTAGTTCAACGTGTAAATTGATGTGGTGGGGTAAATTGTCGTTGGCAATAAGGAAATAAACCATATTGTGGTGAACATGCATTTCACCAATGACGACGTCGACATTGGCGATCAGTATCGCACTTGGTCCTTCNGGGTCGTGAGATCTAGAGGAAGGCAAAGGCGAGGTGTTGAAATACTTGAATCCCAAAGAGCCAAAGAGCCAAGGGTCGTCAATCTATCAATGGACACTTGTCAGCAGATTGCGAGCTTTGAAAAATTTGTCATGGGATTTTCAGTTTGAGAATTGAGATCGCAAAAACCCAAAGTCCCGAAGACCCGAAGTGAATCTGAGCCATCGGATTAGGGGGAGACATGGTGAAGATCTAATAACTCTAGGTAAAGTCTTGAAGTGAATATGATCCCTCAGATCTAGAGGAGACATGGAAAATATCTGAGAACTCCAGGTAAAGACCCGAAGTAATTCTTGACCGCCAGGTTAAGAAGGATGTGGCGTAAATCCAAGAGCTCCGGGTAAAGAACCGAAGTGATTTATAGTTGTTAGACCTAAGGGAGATGTGGTAGAGATCCATGCACTCTGGGTGAGACCCGAAGTAAACCTCAGTTGTTGATCTGAGGGGGATAGCGTCAACGGATTATTGCCTTCAGATAAAGTCATTGGGGAGAGGGTGAAGTTTGAGATTTGAAATCTCTGAAGTCCAAAGACCCACAGAGATCACAGTCGTTGATCAAAGGGGACAAGTGTTAGTAGATATTTCATTCTGAAAGATTACCCTACGAAGGAATATAATGTTTGAGACTTGATAATTCCAAAGCCCAAAATTTTGAATCGACCATAGTCGTTGATCTGGGAGAAGAAAATATGAACCATTGATCCCAAGGAATAGATCTCAGTTGTACGTTTGAAGACACCGTTAAGATCGTGAGATCAACGATCACCTCCCATTGCAGGGACAGGAGTTGCGGGGACTTTAACATATTGAGGGCAGACTGCAATCCAAACCGTGGTTTCGCCAAGAGTACATGTGGAGGCTCAGGGAGAATTGCAGGTTGAAGAGAAACTTTATCCCAAACCTCTTATAGCCGCACCCACAATCGTGTGGTCATGTGAGATCATTGCCCAAGTGTCACATCTAAGGAGGGGTGAGAGAAAAGGCAATAATGCCTGATACTCTGAGATTTTTGCAGAGCACGAAAGGGAAGGTCGCAGGTGTTGTGAAGCCTGCGCAGGAAGCTGAGAGGAATTGTGGTTAACATAGAACAAGACCAGTAAGGTTTCAGAGAGTCATCTGACTTTAGACTCAAAGATCTTAACCGGGAGGTCACACAGTCCTTAGGAGAGAAGGGGATCTGAACCAACACGTAGAGTTTTCTCACTAATATGCACTGGCATTGATGTGGTAGACATGTAAGACACATGTCACCCATCCTAATGTGCTTTGAAAGGATTCAGGGGGGGTCCCCATGTCCACATGGTAGGAATTGGTTGGCTTTGATAATGCTTCGCTGACATGTCGAGCTGTCATCTCTTCCTCATTTTATTATTGGTTGTCAATGACAATGTCATCATCGACACTGTGTAACTTGTGCTAAGGGGGAACTCCCAATGTATTTTTCCAATGACTACCCCCAACTAGATCTCTATCATTGATCTATCGCCAACATGAGGAGTGTCTTTGATCTGGCTCGACCAAAATCTAGGATCAACTAAGGAAACTATTGTTGTGTTGGCGTCAACCTAGACACATGGAAGCCTTATACTGTTCCCACAATGGTGCTGACATAGCATCCAAGAAGGACACATGTCACTTGTATTTGGCATATTCATCTGTGCATTTGGTGGGTACCACATGTCCACATGTCACCCCTCGATTGGTTATGACAATGCTCTATTGGAATGTTGCTTTAGTTCAACGTCTAAATTGATGTGGTGGGGTAAATCATCGTTGGCGATAAGAAAATAAACCATATTGTGGTGAACATGCATTTCACCAATGACGACGTCGACATTGGCGATCGGTATCACACTTGTCCTTCGGCTATGGTCCTATGATAAGCCCCTTTTTCTAATGGAATTAGCCCCTTCNGGGTCGTGAGATCTAGAGGAAGGCAAAGGCGAGGTGTTGAAATACTTGAATCCCAAAGAGCCAAAGAGCCAAGGGTCGTCAATCTATCAATGGACACTTGTCAGCAGATTGCGAGCTTTGAAAAATTTGTCATGGGATTTTCAGTTTGAGAATTGAGATCGCAAAAACCCAAAGTCCCGAAGACCCGAAGTGAATCTGAGCCATCGGATTAGGGGGAGACATGGTGAAGATCTAATAACTCTAGGTAAAGTCTTGAAGTGAATATGATCCCTCAGATCTAGAGGAGACATGGAAAATATCTGAGAACTCCAGGTAAAGACCCGAAGTAATTCTTGACCGCCAGGTTAAGAAGGATGTGGCGTAAATCCAAGAGCTCCGGGTAAAGAACCGAAGTGATTTATAGTTGTTAGACCTAAGGGAGATGTGGTAGAGATCCATGCACTCTGGGTGAGACCCGAAGTAAACCTCAGTTGTTGATCTGAGGGGGATAGCGTCAACGGATTATTGCCTTCAGATAAAGTCATTGGGGAGAGGGTGAAGTTTGAGATTTGAAATCTCTGAAGTCCAAAGACCCACAGAGATCACAGTCGTTGATCAAAGGGGACAAGTGTTAGTAGATATTTCATTCTGAAAGATTACCCTACGAAGGAATATAATGTTTGAGACTTGATAATTCCAAAGCCCAAAATTTTGAATCGACCATAGTCGTTGATCTGGGAGAAGAAAATATGAACCATTGATCCCAAGGAATAGATCTCAGTTGTACATTTGAAGACACCATTAAGATCTTGAGATCAACGATCACCTCCCATTGCAGGGACAGGAGTTGCGGGGACTTTAACATATTGAGGGCAGACTGCAATCCAAACCGTGGTTTCGCCTAGAGTACATGTGGAGGCTCAGGGAGAATTGCAGGTTGAAGAGAAACTTTATCCCAAACCTCTTATAGCCGCACCCACAATCGTGTGGTCATGTGAGATCATTTCCCAAGTGTCACATCTAAGGAGGGGTGAGAGAAAAGGCAATAATGCCTGATACTCTGAGATTTTTGCAGAGCACGAAAGGGAAGGTCGCAGGTGTTGTGAAGCCTGTGCAGGAAGCTGAGAGGAACTGTGGTTAACATAGAACAAGACCAGTAAGTTTTCAGAGAGTCATCTGACTTCAGACTCAAAGATCCTAACCGGGAGGTCACACAGTCCTTAGGAGAGAAGGGGATCTGAACCAACACGTAGCGTTTTCTCACTAATATGCACTGGCACTGATGTGGTAGACATGTAAGACACATGTCACCCATCCTAATGTGCTTTGACAGGATTCAGGGGGGGTCCCCATGTCCACATGGTAGGAATTGGTTGGCTTTGATAATGCTTCGCTGACATGTCGAGCTGTCATCTCTTCCTCATTTTATTCTTGGTTGTCAATGACAATGTCATCATCGACACTGTGTAACTTGTGCTAAGGGGGAACTCCCAATGTATTTTTCCAATGACTACCCCCAACTAGATCTCTATCATTGATCTATCGCCAACATGAGGAGTGTCTTTGATCTGGCTCGACCAAAATCTAGGATCAACTAAGGAAACTATTGTTGTGTTGGCGTCAACCTAGACACATGGAAGCCTTATACTGTTCCCACAATGGTGCTGACATAGCATCCAAGAAGGACACATGTCACTTGTATTTGGCATATTCATCTGTGCATTTGGTGGGTACCACATGTCCACATGTCACCCCTCGATTGGTTATGACAATGCTCTATTGGAATGTTGCTTTAGTTCAACGTCTAAATTGATGTGGTGGGGTAAATCATCGTTGGCGATAAGAAAATAAACCATATTGTGGTGAACATGCATTTCACCAATGACGACGTCGACATTGGCGATCGGTATCACACTTGTCCTTCGGCTATGGTCCTATGATAAGCCCCTTTTTCTAATGGAATTAGCCCCTTCNTGATGTGGTGGGGTAAATTGTCGTTGGCAATAAGGAAATAAACCATATTGTGGTGAACATGCATTTCACCAATGACGACGTCGACATTGGCGATCAGTATCGCACTTGGTCCTTCGGCTATGGTCCTATGATAAGCCCCTTTTTCTAATGGAATTATCCCCTTCCCATGAATGATAAGCCCTTTTTTACCTCTAATGAGTGCTAGACCGCTAAAATATTTCCTTAGGCTCAAAGAGAGGATGATTTATCTGGTTTTTTCTCCATCAATCTTGGAATAATTTGGCAATTTCAACTTAGAGGTTTTGGAAGCTCGCCCTTCTTCATTCAAATTACTAAATCTTGGCTTTATAACCATGAGTAACCTTCAAATCAGTGGTAGGAACTAATATGTTACTAACATTGGCTCAAACAGAGACAATATACCCATGTGGTATGCTGAGACCTGTAGACCAAGTGTCTTCTTTTGTTCGGTTATGGAGTCTGCCCGAAATAACACATCTCCTTCAGAATTGAAAATTGATCTGATATGTGACACAAAAATTCCCAACAACTTATAGAATTAGAGCTTACGTACTTGTTGAAGTAATGAATGGTGAATGAAGTAAAATTAAAAATTCATGAACATAAATGAAAAGGAATTATTTATGTACATGGTAAGCAAATTTCACAGTGATTAGCATTGTAAGAAGTGCTTGAGGAACCTCCCATTTACAAGAGCCCCAAACAAATCTCCATCCAGTTGAGCTAAATCGTAACTATTTTTATCTTATACTACAACCTCTTGGAAGGGTCCAAGCCAAATATTATCAAACTTTCCATGTTTCCCTTTAGCTTCCCTTCATGAATCCCATTTTAGGACCAAATCCCCTGCCATGAAATTTCTTTCTTTGGTCCTTCAAAAAATTATTTTATTCTTGCTTGATGAGATTGGGACTTTATCTAAACTTGTTCTCTTACCTATTGGACTTCAATAAGATTGTTAATTCTTCTCTTCATGTCATCTAATTTTGTCTCCTCATCTTGACGTAATTTCAACACGGAGAGGCTGAGTTGAATGGCGAAAATGGCTTCTATCCCATACACCAGCTGAAACAAATAAGTTCCAATGGCCCTCTTGATTCTAAATATGTCTACCCAGACAACATATTTTAGGTGGGAATCCCATGCCTTCTTTTTTTTGAGATAACATTTTCTTGACAATCTTGATAAGGCTCTTATTGGAGGATTCAGCCAAACCACTTCCTCGTGGATAGTAAGCAGTAGAGTTTCCTAACTCTATGCTATAGTCCTGACAAAACTTAACCAATTTGGTAGATTTGAAATCCTGAGCATTATCGACAATGATCTTTCTTGGGAACCCAAATTGGGCCAATATATTTTCCTCTAGAAAATTTATGATGATTGTATCAGTGGCTGCCCTTGTGGGTATGGACTCTACCCATTTTTTAAAATAATTTGTAGCTGTCAAAATCCATTTGTGTTGTCCACTTGAATTTGGATTAATCTCACCTATGAAGTCTAATCCCCATTGCTACAAAGGTGTCTCAACTTTGATTGGTTTTAGTTGGAGGGGAAGCAACTTTTGCTTTCCTGCAAACATTTGAAATTCTACACATGCTCAAACAAAACAATTTACATCTGAAAATAAAGATGGCCAGTAATACCCTACTCTAAGGATCTTGTATAGAGTGNGCCAAATATTATCAAATTTTCCATGTTTCCCTTTAGCTTCCCTTCAGGAATCCCATTTTAGGACCAAATCCCCTGCCATGAAATTTCTTTCTTTGGTCCTTCAAAAAATTATTTTATTCATGCTTGATGAGATTGGGACTTTATCTAAACTTGTTATCTTACCTATTGGACTTCAATAAGATTGTTAATTCTTCTCATCATGTCATCTAATTCTGTCTCCTCATCTTGACGTAATTTCAACACGGAGAGGCTGAGTTGAATGGAGAAAATGGATTCTATCCCATACACCAGCTGAAACAAATAAGTTCCAATGGTCCTCTTGATTCTAAATATGTCTACCAGACAACATATTTTAGGTGGGAATCCCATGCCTTCTTTTTTTGAGATAACATTTTCTTGACAATCTTGATAAGGCTCTTATTGGAGGATTCAGCCAAAGCACTTCCTCGTGGATAGTAAGCAGTAGATTTTCCTAACTCTATGATATAGTCCTAACAAAACTTAACCAATTTTGTAGATTTGAAATCCTGAGCATTATCGACAATGATCTTTCTTGGGAACCCAAATCAGGCCAATATATTTTCCTCTAGAAAATTTATGATGATTGTATCAGTGGTTGCCCATGTGGGTATGGACTCTACCCATTTTTTAAAATAATTTGTAGCTGTCAAAATCCATTTGTGTTGTCCACTTGAATTTGGATTAATCTCACCTGTGAAGTCTAATCCCCATTGCTACAAAGGTGTCTCAACTTTGATTGGTTTTAGTTGGAGGGGAAGCAACTTTTTCTTTCCTGCAAACATTTGAAATTCTACACATGCTCGAACAAAACAATTTACATCTGAAAATAAAGATGGCCAGTAATACCCTACTCTAAGGATCTTGTATAGAGTGGCTCTCCAAGCATGGTGACCCCCACACACACCCTTATGAAACTCAATGATTATGCCCTCAATTTCTTCTTCAGTGAGGCAATTTAGTAAGATTCCCCTTGGGTCCTTCTAGAACAGATTTTCCCCCAAAATGAAATACTTTACAGCCAAGCTTAATAGAACTATCCCTAGATTTATCCCATGCTGGTGAGAAGCTAAAATTTGGAAGTAAAATATTATTTCCTTATACCAATCAGACTGAGAAAATTTGGCACTTACCTATAAGGATGGTTCTTGTGTTTAGTCCTCTTCAGACTCTATTTCTATGATGTTTGTTGACAGTGCATTCAAGTNGGAATGACATGTACTATCCATATAGAATAGTATTATCTTAAAATATATCATAACTCATACCATTACCCATCAAACAAACTTGGGTCCATTACCCAAACCTGGGGTCTCCAACTTCCCATGTCCATAACTCTCTAACCGTGAGGAGTTATGTTACGTTCCACATACCAACGGAAATGGCATGACAAGCATTATCCATCTAGGATATTTTCCCTGACAAATAAACTACCCTTCATCTCATTATTCCACAATTAAGCATGGGTTCTCTTACTCCACAAAGCATCTTCCCATGAGGGATTTCACCATAAGGGGACCACTTTGGAGTTCATCCATATTTACTTCTTATTAACCATGACAAAACAATAATGAGTCATATTTACATCAAATAATATTGGTTCCATTACCCAAACATTTGTTCTACGGGGCTTTCTTCAAGGGTTGACATCAATGACAACCAACCTTAATCAACACTAAGAACCCTTTGAGATAAATAAAGGTTTTGTATGCCCAAATGAGGCTAGCTGCAAGTTAGTAGGAGATTTCTGAGTTTTAGTTTTTGGTTTTGATTTCATTTGTAGCCATTTTCACTTTGGAATATAATAGAAAAAAAATGATTCAATGCATGGTGTGGAAACAGTTTGCAATTCTCTGTTATTATGTTTCCATGAATGAATGAATGAATTTCATTATGAATAGATGGAACTGTGAATGTTAGGATAAGTTTCAATTGTTTCTCTTCTGTCAAGTGGTGCAAGGTGTCCACACAGAATACAAGGAGTGTGTGGCCAGGATCAGTTTCAGTTCTGAATCTAAGAAGAGACAGCACGAAACTTTCCCCTTTGCAAGGAGTGCAAATAGACTAGTGCAAGGCGTGCACAGTCATCCATAAGAATCAAAACCTTATGTAAATATCTAGTGCAAGGAGTACACAGATCCGAGATTCGACTAAGTGTCGAAGGGACTTTGTAAGAATTCGAAGAACCAACAAAAGGAGAATGGCAGGAGGGCGGGAGGAATATGTGTTGGTGGGTTGTGATATCTAGAGGAAGGCAAAGAAGAGGCATTGAAACACCTAAATCCGAAAGAGCCGAAGAGCCAAGGGTCGTCGATCTATCAGTGGACACTTGTCAGCAAATTGCGAGCTCCGGAAAATTTTTTGTGGGATTTTCAGTTTGAGAACTAAGATCTCCAAAACCCGAAGTCCCAAAGACCCGAAGTGAATCTGAGCCATCGGATCAGGGCGAGACATGGAGAATATTTGAGAACTCTAGGTAAAGTCTTGAAGTGAATCTGATCCCTCAGATCTGGAGGAGACATGGAAAAAATCTAAGAACTCCAGGTAAAGACCTAAAGGACGCGGCGTAAATCCGAGAGCTCTGGGTAAAGAATTGAAGTGATTTATAGCTATCAAACCTGAGGGAGATGTGGTATATATCCATGCGCTCCAGGTGAGACCCGAAGTAAACCTCATTCGTTGATCCGAGAGGGACAACATCAACAGATTATCGCCTTCGGATAAATTCATTGGGGAGAGGGTGAAATTTGAGATTTGAAATCTCTGGAGTCTAGAGACCCACAGAGATCATAGTTGTTGATCAAAGGGGACAATTGTTAGTAGATATTTCATTCCAGAAGATTACCTTGTGAAGGAATACAAGGTTTGAGACTTGAGAATTCCAGAGCCCAAAATTTTGAATTGACCATAGTCGTCGATCTGGGAGAAGGAAATATGAACCATTGATCCCAAGGAATAGATCTTAGTCATACGTTCGAAGACACTGTTAAGATAATGATATTGACGGTCACCTCCCATTGCGGGGTTAGGAGTTACAGGGACTTTAACATATTGAGGGAAGGCTACAATCCAAACCATGGTTTCGCCTAGAGGACACATGGAGGCTCAAGGAGAATTGCAGGTTGAAGAGAAGCTTTATCCCAAACCTCTTGTGGCCGCGCCCACCATCGCATGGTCATGTGAGGTCATCGCCCAAGTGTCACATTTGAGGAGGGGCGAGAGAAAAGGATCTAACGCCTGATACTCTGAGATTTTTGCAGAGCACGAAAGAGAAGGTTGCAGGTGTTGTGAAGCCTGCGCAGGAAGCCGAGAGGACGTGTGGTTAACACAAAATGAGACCAGTAAGGTTTCAGAGAGACATCTGACTCTAGACTCAAAGATCCTCACTAGGAGGTCATGCAGTCCTTAGGAGAGAAGGGGGTCTGCACCAACACGTAGTGTTTTCTCATTAATATGCACTAACACTGATGTGGTAGACATGTAAGACACATGTCACCCATCCTAATGTGCTTTGACAAGATTCAGGGGGGGTCCCCATGTCCACGTGGCAGGAAGTGGTTGTCTTTGATAATGCTCCGCTGACATGTCGAGTTGTCATCTATTCCTCATTTTATTCTTGGTTGTCAATGACGATGTCATCATTGACACTGTGTAACTTTTGCTAAGGGGAAATCCCAATGTATTTTTCCAATTACTACCCCCAACTAGATCTCTATCGTTGATCTATCGCCAACATGAGGAGAGTCTTTGATATGGATCAACCAAAATCTAGGATCAATTAAGGAAATTATTGTTGTGTTGGTGTCAACCCGGACACATGGAAGCCTTATACTATTCCCACGATGGTCCTGACATAGCATCCAAGAAGGACACATGTCACTTGGATTTGGCATATTCACTTGTGCATTTGGTGGGTACCACATGTCCACATGTCACCCCTCGATTGGTTATGACAACGCTCTATTGGAATGTTGCTTTAGTTCAACATGTAAATTGATGTGGCGGGGTAAATCGTCATTGGTGATAAGGAAATAAAACATATTGTGGTGAACATGCATTTCACCAACGACGATGTCGACATTGGCGATCGATATTGCACTTGGTCCTTCAGCTATGGTCCTATGATAAGCCCCTTTTTCTAATGGAATTAGCCCCTTCCCATGAATGATAAGCCCTTTTTTACCTCCAATGAGTGCTAGACCGCTAAAATATTTTCTTAGGCTCAAAGAGAGGATGATTTATCTGGTTTTTTCTCCATCGATCTTGGAATAATTTGGCAATTTCGACTTAGAGGTTCTGGAAGCTCGCCCTTCTTCCTTCAAATTACTAAATCTTGGCTTTATAACCATGAGTAACCTTCAAATCAGTGACAGGAACTAATATGTTACTAACATTGGCTCAAACAAAGACAATATACCCATGTGGTATGCTGAGAACTGTAGGCCAAGTGTCTTATTTTGTTGGGTTATGGAGTCTGCCCGAAATAACACATCTCCTTCAGAATTGAAAATTGATCTGATATGTGACACAAAAATTCTCAACAACTTATAGCATTAGAACGTACCTACTTGTTGAAGTAATGAATGGTGAATGAAGTAAAATTAAAAATTCATGAACATAAATAAAAAGGAATTATTTATGTACAGGGTAAGAAAATTTCATAGTGATCAGTACTGTAAGAAGTGCTTGAGGAACCTCCCATTTACAGGAGCTCCAAACAAATCTCCATCCAACTAAGATAAATCATAATTGTTTTTATCTTAGACTGCAACCTCTTGGAAGGGTCCAAGCCAAATATTATCAAACTTTCCATGTTTCCCTTTAGCTTCCCTTTAGGAATCCCATTTCAGGACCAAATCCCCTGCCATGAAATTTATTTCTTTGGTCCTTCAAAAAATTATTTTATTCTTGCTTGATGAGATTGGGACTTTATCTGAACTTGTTCTCTTACCTATTGGACTTCAATAAGATCTTTAATTCTTCTTTGCATGTCATCTAATTCTATCTCCTCATCTTGACATAATTTCAACACGGGGAGGCTGAGTTGAATGGCGAAAATGGCTTCTATCCCATACACCAGCTGAAACAGATAAGTTCCAATGGCCCTCTTGATTCTAAATATGTCTACCCAAACAACATATTTCAGGTGGGAATCCCATGCCTTCTTTTTTTGAGATAATATTTTCTTGAAAATCTTGATAAGGCTCTTATTGGAGGATTCATCCAAACCACTTCCTCATGGATAGTAAGCAGTAGAGTGTCCTAACTCTATGTTATAGTCCTGACAAAACTTAACCAATTTGGTAGATTTGAAATCCTGAGCATTATCGACAATGATCTTTCTTAAGAACCCAAATCAGGCCAAGATATTTTCCTCTAGAAAATTTATGATGATTGTATCAGTGGCTACCCTTGTGGGTATGGACTCTACCCATTTTTTTAAATAATTTGTAGCTGTCAAAATCCATTTGTGTTGTCCACTTGAATTTGGATTAATCTCACCTATGAAGTCTAATCCCCACTGCTACAAAGGTGTCTCAACTTTGATTGGTTTTAGTTAGAGGGGAAGCAACTTCTGCTTTCTTGTAAACATTTGAAATTCTACATATGCTCGAAAAAAACAATTTACATCGGAAAATAAAGATGGCCAGTAATACCCTACTCTAAGGATCTTGTATATAGTGGCTCTCCAAGCATGGTGACCCCCACACACACCCTTATGAAACTCAATGATTATTCCCTCAATTTATTCTTCAGTGAGGAAATTTAATAGGATTCCCATTGGGTCCTTCCAGAACAAATTTTCCCCCAAAATGCAATACTTTACAACCAAGCTTAATAGAACTAGCCCTGGATTTATCCCATGCTAGTGAGCAGCTAAAATTTGGAAGTAAAATATTATTTATTTATACCAATCAGACTGAGAAAAATTGGCAGTTACCTATAAGGATGGTTCTTGTGTTTAGTCCTCTTCAGACTCTATTTCTATGATGTTTGTTGACAGTGCATTCAAGTCTAAAACTTTGCAGTTAGATTCAACCAACAATTTATTTAGTCCTTGTACTTTTATTAGCTTTATGGGCTTGATATCCATGTCATACTCTTGAATCTTAGCAATCCATTTTCCTCTTCTTCCTTCACTGTTACGTTGTGTGAGAATGTATTTTATAATACTGGTAGGTACATAAGCCAATAACTTAGAGTGCATAATATAATCTCTGAAAGTATTTAATGCTTTGAATAATGCGTAAGCCTTGTTTTCCATGCTATTATACATGAGCTCAATGCCCCTTAGGACATTGCTAAAAACGGTTATGGGTTGCTCTTGGTCTTTTTCATTTTTCTGAAGCAACACAACAACTATTGTATGTGTTGATGAAAAAGATAAAATGAGGAATTCCTTGTCATAATTCAGGCTGATCAAAATTGGATATTCTCCTAAGGATTCCTTAATTTTCTAGAAATATTCCTTGGCTTCAAATGTCCACTTGAATTCTTGGTCCTTTTTCAACATGTTGGTAATATGCTTCACCATTTCAGTGAAATTGGGGAAAAACCTTCTCAAAAATCATATTTTTCCTAGGAAAGATTGTACTTATTTCTTGTTCCTAGTCTGAGCAATTTATTTGATTGCTTCCACCCTTTTTGGATCTATCTTCACCCCTTCTTTGGATACTATATGTCCAAAAATATTTCCTTCTTCCATAGAAAAATAAGACTTTTTGGGGTTCAAGGACAACCCAAACTTCCTACACTTCACAAAGGTTTTCCTTAAATTCTTGATGTGATATTCATCTATATTGGAGAAAACAATCATGTCATCAAGGTATATGACATGAAATTGTCTCTCTCACCCACAAAAGCAATGTCCATAGCTCTCTGAAAATTTTCTCCAACATTTATCAGACCAAAAGGAATTTTATCATATATGAAATTCCCCCATGGTGTTGTGAAGGTTGTACTCTTTCTATCATATAGGTGCATGGTCACTTGGTTGTATCCTGAAAAACCATCCATCATGGATATCCTGTTTTTCCCTACTACTTTCTATAGTATATGATCCATCTTGGGCAGGGGTAGTTATACTTTAATGAACATTTTTTCAGGTTACCGAAGTCCACATATAGCCTTATTTCCCCACTCTTATTTCTCACTAGAACTAAATTAGCAACCCATTCAAAGTATATTAAGGGAATAATAATTTGGGCATCTAATAATTTTCTCACCTCTTTCTCAATGGTAGGAAAAAGAAGAGGATTAACTTTCCTAAGATTATGCTTGAAAGGCTTAGTACCAGGTTTGAGGGGTATTCAATGTTGGATGATATTGATATCATAAGTTTTTAGGTCCTCATATCTCCATGCAAATACATCCATGTACTATTTGAACAACTGAAAATACTTTGGCATATGATCAACAAACATATTTTTGGACAACTTAATATATTTAGGTTATTTTTCAGTCCCAATATTATATTCATCAATGCTATCATCTTTTGGGAGGACAACTAGTTTTACGTGTACAGTATTTCTATCAAACAATTGTTCTAAAGGCACTAGTCCTTTGGGAAAGAAGTTATTCTTAAGATGCAAGAATTTATGCTCAGCTATGTAATCGATAAATTTAGGGATATATTCAGCTTCCTCCCCAATATCCTACTTGGTTCCTTCTCCATCATCTGAATTGATATGAGTACTTGCAAACTCATCTATCATTTCCATGGAAATTTTGATCTGTTGATCATCTTTAAAAACTTGTCAGCATTTGATATTATCAGGAATGGAAGGTTTATATCTCATCTTGATCTCATATTTAATTTGAGGGGTGGTTGGTATTTTAAATTTACTGAAAACTACTAATAAGGAATCAATTAACTGATTAAACTCTCTCAAAACAACAGAAATATTGAAAGATTCATAAAAATTATCAACCAAATCTCATACCTGATTTTTGTATGCTCTCATTCTTGGATGCCTTGTTTGATAGGAACCTTTTACTTGATACAAAACTATATCTGGATCTCCAAATACCACAAGATTGGTAATTTTCATCTTTCTTGTCACCTCCATTCCTAAGATCAAGGATTCATATCCATCCACGTTATTTGTGGCCTCAAAATCAAGCTTGAAGGACAATTGATTTTTTTGTTGTTGGAAGAGATGATCACTACGCCTACCCCAAGCCCTTCTTTTGAGTATGCACCATCCAAAAACATATTTCATATATGATCCACTTCTTCCACTGTGATTACAAGGGGATATGCAAGCATTGGGGTTTCATTGTACTCTTAATCTACATATAGGATACAACAATCCAAATATTCATCAACAACATATATGGGATGATTCACAGGGTTGTTATGATCACTGAACACATAAGAAAAATTTGTCTATGTATATCCTTCTAATCTCTCCTCCAAAAAATGGTACACTGGCATAAGTCATATCCATCTACATAATTCCTCCCAATTTTCGTGCCCATATTCTGGACAACAACATGCCATAATTGGTTGGTACATCAACCACCACCACGCCCATCATAATGCTCTTAACATGAATCTGGCCCATGGGGAAAACCATGTATTTATTCATCCCATAGCACTTCACTTTCCTGGCATCAAATGATTAAAGGTCATGATATGGCTTGGTTATTTCCGATCCCAAATTTTCCATGAATACTTTGGGCATAAGATTGTATGATTCTCTAGAATCGAGCATACAATTGTGCAAAATTTTATCACGAATATTCATGGTCACATAGAATGGTTCCGCATATTCCTCTTTGTCATCAATATGAGGACCAAAAACTATGGTAGGGGACTCATCTTGTACATTCAAAGTATCAAGAGGATTTGTTGATCCCTTCCCCTACATCATTTTCTCAATATGTTTATGGTATGAGGGGTTTTTAGCCAACTCCATCGAAGGAAACTAAATCTTGATCTTAGTTAATTCACGTTCAATATTGAAAGGTGAAATTAATTCATCAATTTATTTAGTTTCTTTTTCCCTTTTAACAAGCTCCAAAACTTCATCTACCTTAGGTATGTCTAGAACCTATTTAGCTTTATCTTTGGATGACTTTGGACCAACTTTCTTAGCCTGAGGTTGACTATCTGCAAAACAATATTTCTTCCAAGGCCTGAGATCATACTTCTTATGCATCCCATCCTATAGTGCATCAACAAAAATTCTATATTGAACAGGGGATAAATCTCCTTTGTTGTGATGAGGATCAAGCACTAATTTCCTAGGATTTAGTGACCCTTCATAGTCATCTTAAGTTATATGTATGGCATCATTATCATCTTGAAGTAGGTGGATTTATTTTGTGTATTAATCATAGCTCTTGTCCACTATGTATTCAATATTTTTTTTTATCATTGTTGGTTTTTACAAGGGGCTGAATGGGTTGTTCTTCATTTCTTCTCTCCCTTCTCGTGAGTTGTGGATTAGAAGGCCTTATGAATTTATTAGGGTTAGGATTACTTATGCCTCCCTCTTGTAAGGATTAGTTTGTATTTCTATTATCTATCTCAAATCCAAACATTTTGTTTCTCATATTCCTAATTAGTCAAGACAACTCATCCATCTTTTCTTATTGGGGGTCTCTACTTGGATTAGAAGTACCACAATCTTCCATGACCTTTTTATTTTATTCTTGATCCTATTTTTTCTTCATCTTTCCTGATGAAATCATGTTTCCTTCTATGTTTATTTCATCCTCTTGCATTACTAGCAGGTTTGGGGACCTTCTTTCTCTTAAAGTCATGGAAAAATCAACATCAAATTCCCCAACGTATGTCACTTTAGTTGTTGGTTGTGATGACTTTATATTTGCAGGGATCTTGTTATAGATCTTATTAAACCTCCTGTTGAAATCATCGACAATTTCATTGGCTCTTTTCTTGAGTGAGACAAATTCATTCAGGTAGTATAGGCTATCCCTTTTCTCACCCCATTTTCTCATAAAGGTAACTTCTAGAGCTGGCCAAATATCAATTGAAGCAATAGGTAGCTCTATGAAACATTTTCTAACATACCCACAGATTTTGGACAAATAGCCTCATGAAGACATTGTCGTGCTCTACAAGCTGGTCATCTATAAAGTCTCGGAAAGCACTCATATTCTCTTCAGCTTAACGAGTTTTATCTCCATCAAATTTTGGCAGATATTTCATGTAATTCTCAAGGAGGTGATGGGTGATTTGGGGTAGATTTAATGGTGAAAATATGGAAGTGACCCAAGGATTTATGAGTGGTGGGAGAGGTTTATTTCCCCCAAGTATTCCTCCACCTAATTCATCCATGATATTTTGTATAATGATGTTATGGGCTTCAAAAGACAAAGGAGGAATATGGATTTTCAACAAAGGTCTATAGGAAGAACTAATTTCTTGTCTAAAATATAAAGGAGAGTTATGGAGATATATTAATGATTTTGGAAGAAATTTTACAACAGAAAATGAATCTTCAGGTATATCACTCAGATATATAGATTCAACATCTTGATGAACAACAAAAGGATATATTTCTAGATACGGGTTACTTGAGAAAAAAGGGGGTCTAGTGCTCTCTCATATTCCTCCAGGTCACAATATTTTCTAGATCTGAATATATCGAAACTTGATCAAGATCAAAGTGGCTTCTGGTGTGTCTTCTGGTAGATGCCAGGTTTTCCTTCTGTGAAGTCTTCAGGTGAAAGATTAACAACCAAGTGCCTGAGGTATGTTCACCATCAAGTCTTAGAGCTTACAATGTTGTATCCTCAGGGAAGATTTATTCAACTTACATCCCAGGAAACAATGACATTTCATATGTTATCCCTCAATATGTTCCAAGATATTGTTGAAATGATGTCGAGGTACCCCATAGGATAAGACTCGGGATGAATCTTAAAGAAATATTTGCAGTAAAATAATTGTGCAATATTTGGGAAGTTTTT
>JZKD02S1604399.1:61303-84071 GCA_000966675.3 Picea glauca | reverse complement strand
TCACCACCATCATATTTTTCATATTCAGAGAACCACTCCCTATGAGGAGTCATATGGTATGATGCACCTGAGTCAATCAACCATACATCATGGTCTACATGTGTACTTGTAGATGCTAGGTAAATATCACCTCCTTCTTCAGTGGAGGTTTTTGCCTCCGTGGAAGAGGTACTATCAGATCCCTTTGGTTTTTCAACCTTCTTAGACTTGCAATCTTTCTTATAATGCCATGTTTTACCACACTTCCAGCATTTCCTCAAAGAATTTTCTAGAGACTTAGATCTACCTGTAGATTTATATCTCCATCCCAAAGGCTTACCAGGGTTCCTGTCTTGGGTGCACCCTCTTACAAATAAAGCATATGTGTTGTGACCATCCATGCTTTTTCGCCTCATCTCTTCAAATAACAAGGATGCAACTACATCCTCATACTTCAATGTAGATTGAGTGGTACTACCTATTTCTACAACCAGATTATCCCAAGAGTATGGCAAAGAACATAACAAAGTAATACATTTATCTTCTTCTGAAATCGTAATATTAATAGATCCAAGTTGACTTACCAAAGTATTAAAGGAATTTATATGTTCTGTCACAAAATATCCATCTTCCATCCTAAGATGATACAGCTTCTTTCGAAGAAACAACTCGTTTACCAGGGAATTTGATTGATACAAATTCCCTAACTCATCCCATAGTTCCTTGGCTGTAGATTCTCCTGAGACATTCAACAACACTAAATCTGCCAGGTAGAGTCGAATAGTACTCCTTTCTCTTCTGTCCAACTTGTCCCAATCTTCCTTCGACATACCAGTAGCTGGTGTACTAGTAGTTTGTGTATTGGTAGGTTGTGTACCAGTAGCTTGTGTGCTTGTAGATGGTGTACCAGTAGGTTTTGTACCAAGATCCACAGCGATCCATTGTTCTTTGTCTACAAGAAGGTCCTCCATATTGAGCTTCCATAGCTCAAAGTTTTTACCGTTGAACTTCTCTATCTCGATTCTAGATGAGCTCACCATTCCTCTTTCTTTACTCGAATCTCCACTGCAAAAGCTCCCACTAAACCTAGGTTTATCACAGACCCAAGATAAAATTGATCTATCAAGACCGAGCCAAACCCTCAGCAACAAAGGCATCTCTCTGAAGCCAAAAATGAGCTCTGATACCATATGTAATTTTTAAACCTGTGAAGTAAAGTAATGCATATAGATTCTTAAGCAATACAGAAATTAATCAATGGCTCAAACACAGAGTACACGGAGATTTTATACCGGAAACCCTCAACCGGGAAAACATTTATTATTTTCATTATATCGAATTTCACCATTCGCCATACAATATATACAATGTTTTTAGGTATTCCGTAGATACCAAAACCCTAAACCCTTAATCCGGGATTAATTTACAAATCCGCTAAAAATAGCAAAAACCGCCCAAAAAAAAAATTAGGGTGTTGCCCCGAACCCTGTCGGCCCCGAGCTACCACCTGTTGTTGAACGCTGCGTGTAACCGGGGGGGGGATACCTGCAGTTGTCGTATCTAACACACCCACACACACACACACATGCAAAGAAAATAACACATACCCAACAGTGTCAAGAGCCATATTGAATAGCATAGCCCCGTAGAGCCCCTCCTATTCATTAATGATCCATCATATGTCACCAACAACAAAGAAATGTCCATTGCATCATCTTGGAAAGGACGGTAAGTCTTTCTCCATGAGGTAATGAGTTTGGTATCATGGTAAGTGTCACTCTAATTTCACTCTAATAATTGAAGCATTTGAATATCTTGCAAAGAATCCTTCTTTATTATAGAATGTTTGCTTGGAATTTATACTCTTTGCCTTATTTAACATTGGTGGGTGTCATTATGTCCTAGTAAGTTGGTCACCCTCAGGAATTGGGTGCTACTAGTGGTTTCCTTGAAGAGTCATCATACACTTCCAATCATACTTATCACTTTCCACGTTTCTTTCCTTCTGTCTCCTTATCTTTTGGGATTTTCAAGTGTACTGACACAAGAAGGGATTGTAACTCATTTCATGGGAAGAAGGGGCTAAAGGCCTAGAGGGGAAAGTAGATGGAAAAGGATAAAATCCAAATCATAAACCTTCCATATTCTCTCCCAATAGGTCTTGAGAAAAAATGAAGCATTATCTCTTAAAACCATAAAACCTGCAAAAGTGAAGTTCACATATATAGTCGTCCTACTTGTTGAGGGATCTACACAAGTGCATTACAACCTATGCTTTACCCTTATGCCACTTTGTGTACCTCTCCCTTTAAGTGACATTGTTGTACTTCCTCCCAAGTTTTATGTTACCCATTTGGAGTACCCAATTGTTTTGGACTTTAATTAATTAACGGAAAATAAATGGTATTGAAAAAATGTTGCATCGTGGATTAAGGGCATCACACCCTATACAAAGGAACCCATAAATGATAAATATGAACCCTTATATGTCATGAAACCCATTCCCAAAATTATTACCCCCATCCACTTCATCTTATTTACATGACTTATATGGGTTTCTCTTGGAAAACACCCTTGACTTGGGGACTGACTGGCCCAATAGGATGCCTTGACACCCCTCCCACACCTAAATTTGACAAATTGTATAATGTCTTTGAGCATTTTTTTAGTTTAAAAAGGGGGGTTTTAAGGACATTTTTAGGTGGTTTGATTATTAGATGTGGCTTACTTGGAATGATCCTGTGAATTATGGACCCTTGGAGGGTGTATCTATTTGTTTTTTGCAAGACCTTTCCCAATGGACAGGTATTCATGAGGAGATGACTTGTTTGGACCTTCATGAGGGATTTAAATCACAATGATGGATTCAGAGCCCCACATATATAGTAGGATCGTGATGACTTGTTGCACAGTGAAGAAGGAGGTAGTTTCCTTTGGAGACACTCTGGAAAGGCCTAGATGAATATTTCCCGTCATCCCACACTTGGACATTGGCCTTTTGAGGGATAAATGTCACATGCATAGCCTATGTCATCAATTTGATGAGCTAGGGTTTTGTGGAGATGGATTGAGGGTGAAGGATGGACACTTGACATATTTTCTGGTAGTTGGAGACATCTTGAGGCTTTTGAAGCCCTAGTGCTACACTCCTCTACCCCAACGACCTTCATGTGGATATCTATGTCACCCTAGAAGGGAATGACATCACCCTTTGAGGAGAATTTTGTAATAAATTGAATTCATTTTAAATTTTAATGAGAAAACTGAGGAGTAGGCTCAAAACTATGAAAATACACAACTTTTGGATAATAAGGCCATGATTTCCCATATAAATATGGTTGGCCAAATTCATTTTATCATTATAACTCTCCTCACTTAGGGAGAGGACTGAAATTTGTTCCCTTTTGGGGATTTATTCGCTAAAATTATGATGCACACCTCTTGGAGACTTGGTTTAATGCTTCTTGGATCATTTTTTGGTGAAGTGTCTTGCAAATATAGGGTTTGATGCTTGATTATTCTTGGTGAAGTAAGTAAAATATGAAATTTATTTCATGCTTTGAATGGTTATGGTATATTTTACTTGTTCACATTGAATATTATGAAATTGCTTGCTAAGAAACCCTAGGAGAAGGCACATGAGGTGCTTTTTCCTTCTCTAGCTCTTTCCACTTGTTAAATTGTCAAGAAAATATTTGACTAGATTAGGTTCCTAAAGCCCTAAAAGTTATATCACTTTAGGAATCCTATTTTAGTATCTTGTTCATATTATATTTCAATTTTCCAAGGAGAAGAGTAATTCGCTAGAGCCCAAAAGAGATTGCACTCTAGCTAAAATTCCATGTTTGAGACTTAAAGCTTGAGGCCTTGAAGTGCCAACACCTCAAGACTTTATTTCTCCTTCCTTAGACCATTATTATCATTTATTTCTCAAAGTTATTTGTTGTCGAGAGTCGAGAGACAAATTGACTACCATATCCACATAGAGCCCCTCCTATTCATTGATGCACCATCAAGTGTCACCAACAGCAGAGCAGTGTCCATCACACCAGCCTGGCCCCAAAGGACGGAAGGTATTGCTCCATGAGATAATGAGTATGGTATCATGTTAAGTGTCACTCTAATAATTGAATCATTTGATATTTTTCAAAGAATCTTTCTTTATTATAGAACGTTTTCTTGGAATTTATACTCTTTTCCTTATTTAACCTTGGTGGGTGTCATTTTGTCCTAGTAAGTTGGTCATCCTCGGGAATAGGGTGTTATCGATGGTTTCTTTGAAGATTCATCAACCACTCCCCAACATACTTGTGAATTTCCACACTTATTTCCTTTCATCTCCTTATCTTTTGGGATTTCCAGCTATACTGACCCAAGAAGGGATTGTACCTCATTTCATGGGTAGAAGGGGATAAAGGCCCAAAGGGGAAAGTAGTTGGAAAAAGATAAAATCCAAATCATAAACCTTCCAATTGCTCACCCAAGAGGTCTTGAGAAACAATGAAGTGTTATCTCTTAAAATCATAAGACCTGCAAAATTGAAGTTCACATATATAGACGTCCCATTGGTTGAGGTATTTACAAAAGTGTGTTACAACCTATGCTTTACCGCTATGGAACTCTATGTATCTCTCCCTTCAAGTGACATTGTGATACTTCCTCCCAAGTTTAATGTTACCCATTTGGAGTACCCAATTGTTTTTTACTTTAATTAATTAACGACAAATAAATGGGCTTGGAAAAATTTTGCATCACGGACGAAGGGCAGAATACCCTCTACAAAGGCACCAATAAATGAGACAATATGAACCCTTTAATTTCATGAACCCCATGCCCAAAAGTATTACCCCTGTCCACTTCATCTTCTTTACTTAGATGGTTTTCTCTTGGAAAACACCCTTGACTTGAGGATTGATTGTCCCAATAGGATTCCTTGACACCCCTCCCACACCTAAATTTGAAAAATTGTGTAACGTCTTTAAGCATTTGTTTAGTTTGAAAAGGGGGGTTTTATGGACATGTTCGAGTGGTTTGATTATTAGATGTGGCTTACTTAGCATGATCCTGTGACTTATGGACCCTTGGAGGGTGTATCTTCTTGTTTTTTATAAGACCTTTCCCGATGGACAAGTATTCATGACGAGATGACATATTCATACCTTCATGAGGAATTTGGAGTCCAGGGATGGATATAGAGCCCCTCGTCTGGGGTAGGATCGTGATGACTTGTTTAAAAATGAAGAAGGAGGTCATTTACTTTGGAGAAACTCTGGAAAGGCCTAGATGAAGATTCCCCATCATCCCACACTTGGACGTTGCGCTTTTGAGGGCTAGACATCATCTACCTAGCTTATGACATCACTTCAATGAGATAGGGTTTTGTGGAGATGGATTGAGGGTGAAGGATGGACACTTGGCATCTTTTCTGGAAGTTGGAGACATCCTAATATTTTTGAAGGCCAAACGCTACACTCCTCTACCCCAACAACCTTCATATGGAGCTCTACATCACCCTAGAAGGGCATGACGTCACCCTTTGAGGGGAATTTTGTAAGAAATTGAATTCATTTTAAATTTTAATGAGCAAACTGAGAAGTAGGCTCAAAAATGTGAAAATACAACTTTTGGATAATAAGGCCAGGATTTCCCATACAAATATGGCTAGCCAAATTCGTATTATCATCAGAACTCTCCTCACTTAGAGAAAGGACTAAAATTTGCACCCTTTTTGGGAGTTATTCATTGAAATTATGATGTGCACCGCTTGGAGACTTGGTTTAATGCTTCTTGGATCATTTTTTGGTGAAGTGTCTTGCAAATATAGGGTTTGATGCTTGATTATTCTTGGTGAAGTAAGTAAAATATGCACTTTCTTTTCATGCTTTGAATGGTTATGGTATATTTTACTTTTTCACATTGAATATTATGAAATTTATGGCTAAGAAACCTTAGGAGAAGGGACATAAGGTGCTTTGTCCTTCTCTAGCTCTTTCCACTTGTTAAATTGTCAAGAAAATATTTCACTAGATTATGTCCCTAAAGACCTAAAAGTGCTAGAACTTTAGGAATCATACTTTAGTAGTTTGTTCATATTATATTTCAAGTGTCCAAGGAGAAGAGGAATTCGCTAGAGCCAAAAAGAGCTTGCACTCTAGCCAAAATTCCATCTTTGAGACTTAAAGCTTGAGGCCTTGAAGTGCCAACACCTCAATACTTTATTTATCCTTCCTTATACCATTATTATCATTTATTTCTCCAAGTTATTTTTTGTTGTTGTAATTGACTCCATAATCCCAAAAGGCATCGATTTCTACTTGCTCTTGTGAAGGATTGATCAAACAACTTTATTACTCTCCTCTATCAATCTTTTACCAAATAAATCTAACCCTAAATTAGTCTAACTTACTAAATTTGTGGTTGATGTTACAAAAATTTGTTTCAGCCTTACTAACTGCTGCAATTTTCTGCACACACTAACATAATTTCTAGCTAACCATATCTGAATTTGCTTGTGACAATTGGTAATCATTATACATAGTGAATGTTGATTTTTCACTATCTTTTCAAGCATTTCTGAAGTGTTTTTATCGCAGTTGTTAAAAATAATCAATTGTTGTTGTAAACTTTACT
Organism: Picea glauca; assembly: GCA_000966675.3. Lineage (NCBI taxonomy): Eukaryota > Viridiplantae > Streptophyta > Pinopsida > Pinales > Pinaceae > Picea > Picea glauca. Next base: position 77,462 of record JZKD02S1604399.1, on the reverse strand, counting down.
ATTGCTACAATTTATATCAACTAGCTTATTATTACTTTGTCTCTTGTCTCCTAAGGCTTAAATATCAATTTTGTATTTGATCAAAACGCTACGTACTCAGGAAGTTAATGTACTAACTTACCCCAATGGGTCCCACGTGAATTTTGGCACTTCATCTCCTAGGGTTATGTTTTTGGATGTCTAGGGTTTTGGCATTTATGTTTATCATAAAAAGGCCTTCAGAGCCTCATTGTAAACATCTTCTTGCGAATGAGCGTAGCTGTCACATCTCTTCTCAAAGATAAATCTACCACCATTCTAGCGAGTCTTGCACTCTGTATTTTTATAGTCTCTATACATTTCTTTCATTAATAGAAATCATGTATTGTTGTATCTCTCTATTTCTGGCGATTTTTATGACTATTTCATTGTAATATCTATAATTTTATTTCGTTCAAAAAATAATATGGATCACCATGGGTGTTGACATAGGCCTGTAGTCCTCCATCTAAAATTTATTCAAAATGTTTGCAACATACTTTCCCTGTCCCAGGAAGATGTGACCCTGCTCCTACCATACCTCCATGCCCAAGAAATAATGCATCAACTCGATGTCAGTCATCTCGAACTCTGATGCAAGACTCATATTGCACTCAACTATGAGATGCTCTTCTCTTATGATGAATAAGTCATCCACATACAAAATGAGAATGATCATGTCCTCACCTCTAATGATGTAATAGAGGTTAGGATCAACATCAATCTTCTCAAATCCCATCTGAAGCAAATATGACTCAATGCGTGAATACCAAGCTCTGGGAGCTTGCTTCAGACCATACAGTTTCTTTCTCAAGAAGCACACATGAGGCTCTCTCTTACACACCTCAAACCCCTGTGCTTGCTCAATGTACACCTCCTCCTTAATAAATCCATTAAGAAATGTGGTCTTTACATCCATCTGATGTATCCTCCAAGCCATCTCTGCCGCTATAGAAATAATACTACGAATGGAAGTGTATCTTGCAACTAGTGTGAATGTCTCATCGTAATCAACTCCCTCTACCTGAGAGAATCCATGCGCCACAAACTAGGCCTTGTGTTTCTCTATGATGCCATATATAACATATTTGGTCTTATACAACCATCTATAAGTCACAACTAACTTCCCCTTTGGCCTCGACACCACCTCCCATACATCATTGTGCATAATGGAGTCATACTCCTCTAGCATGGCCTCTCCCCAAACCTATTGGTCAATTGCATGCGCAAATGTCTCGGGCTCTGCATCTATGATGCTCATCACCATTGCCAAGTAGGAACTAAGCCTCTTTTTTGCTCTGCTCTCTCTGAACAATATCTTGGGCTCTCATACATTCTCCTTGGCTTCCTTTAGGGTCTACTGAAACCATATCGGTTCCCTCTTCCCTAGATTAACCAAAGGATAAGTAATATCTCCACATATAAGAGTCTTCACCTCAAATCTAATCCCATCACTCTGATATTCTGAAGCCTTTGCACCCTATGTCTGAACCCCCTACAACTGTGAACCTAAAGTTGTGCAAGGTGAACCTATCACCCCTGAAACTGGTGCACTCGACACCTAAGGTTGTGCTCCCTATGAAACATCAATCTAAGTCTCTAGAAACTACTCAATACTGTCTCTCAACTCAAGATACCTCTTGAAGGCTCTACGCTCCTCAAATATAACATTTATGCTCACCACCACTCTTTGTTGTGATGGAATGTAGATTTGGTAGGCCTTCGATACCTCTAATCAACCAACTAGAATCCCTTGTTGGGATGTGGGGTCTAGCTTTGTCCTCTTCTCTGAAGGGACATGGAAGTATGTCAAGGATCCAAAAATATTGATATGCCCAACATCAATCCTACTACCAGTGAAGGCCTCCTCAGGAGTCTTCTTCCCCAAAACTCTGTGGGACTCTTGTTCTTTAGATAAACTGCAGTAGCACTCGCCTTAGCCCAAAGGCATAAAGGAAAATTCTAAACATGCAGCATAGATCTCGTTGCACTTGCAATGGTATTTTTCTTCCTCTCAACAACCTTGTTCTGTTGGGGGTTGTAAGGACTGATCATATATCTTCTAATCGCCGCATGGGTACGGAAGTATACAAAATCTGTGGAGGCATACTCACCTCCATTTTCTGACCGAAAGACCTTGATCCTCTTTCCTGTTTGGTTCTCCACAATAGCTTTGAACTCTTGGAACCACTTGAATACCTCACTCTTGATCTTTAGGAAATAGATCCATGTCTTCCTTGAGTGGTCATCTATGAATGTGAGATAATACTCACAACCACTTAAGGACGTATGAGACATAGGCCTACACACATCAGTTTGTACTAAATCCAATATCCCAGATGAACTTCTATCACTGCTGGGGGAAAAAAACTTGGTAAACTTACCAAGAACACACCCTCTACACACATCCTAATTCTCTAAGATGAACTATGTCACTTCTGTCGCAACCTATCTCATCCCTCAAAGATCCCCATGATGAAGGTGAGCCATATTTCGATGCCACAATTCACACAAGTGATTTTTGTTGTCGCTACTCCCTGCCAAAGCATGCAAGGGATGAAAAAGTAATCTATATAGTTTACCATCCCTCACTCCAATCACCTTCCCTAAGGTGAGACAAGAAACCGTAGGGTGTATGAGGACCTATTTCCCTCTAAAGGACACCTCAATACCCCTATTATGTAGGGTGGAATCCGATATTAGATTCTTCGTCAACCCAAGAACATACAACACATCTCTAGACGAAATGGGTGGCATACTCTCCCTCTAAAAAGTAATTGTATCATGCCCAACAACTCTGACAATGGTGTCATCACCAAGAGAAATATCCATCTTTACCTTTGGATCTACGAGTTCATTGAAGTGCTCTTCTAACACCACTCATGTGGCTCAAAGCTCTGTTGTCTTTTATACCAAATGATATGTGTCTCCTTAACTAAAGTGTAGCAAATAAGGAAGGCACACTCACTCTCAAATTGTGCCTCAAACTCTGCCTCATATGTTGTATTTGTTGTACCACTCAGCCTCTTCTTCTTGTTGGTGCATTGTCTAGCATAGTTCCCCATATTCTTACAAGAAAAGAACTTCACTTTGCTCATATCCCTCTTCTAAACACTGCCACTCTCTTGTGGATTGGGGCCCAACTTGGGACCATGTCTAGCACCCTTGCCGACCTTCTTCTTTCCCTTTGTCAAAAGAGAAATATCCTCATCACCCTCAGAGATACATTGTTGTATTAAATACCCAGAGTTGCATCTCAGCTCTACCTGAACAAAGTCCTCCCAGAGTCTCTCCCAATTGGTCATGAGCTCTTAGGCCACAATGCCTCATACAAATGAACCCCAAGGTTTGGAGAATCCATTTAAGGTTGTCCTCACCAAAAAGTTTGGATCCAAAATCTCTTCTATTGTTGATAATGCATTTCAAATATATGTAAATATGCTAAGGTATGAAGTCACCGACTCATACTTAAGCATATGAATGCTCATGAGTTTCTTGTGCAGAACCATCTTCTGGTTTTTATTGGGACTCTGGTAAATCTTGCACAGTGAGGCCCACATCTCAAATGAATAGTATTTCCTAGTCAAATAGGGTATGATGTGGTCTTTCACTGCATCACGAATAGTCCTTTTCGCCTTGGTTTTCTTCTTCCTAAAATATCAATCCAACAAGGGAGATGGAATTGGTGGAGGAAGAATCACTACGGGAGCTTGAACTATATCCCATAGCTCAGGATCCTCCAAGACAAATATGATCTTGGTCTTCCAAGGGGACCAGTAGCTAGCTACAACTATCCTATTCTCTACCCTCATCTGAGACACCGACATGGTTGTCCATTGAAAATCAAACTAATGCTACACACTACAAAAGAGTACAACCTCACTCTTGTCAACACAGGTGTGAAAAGAGGTTGTCCAACCAAAACCTCACTTCTGTCAAAACAGGAGTGAAAAGTGGTTTTCCAAATACAACCTCACTCCTGTCAACACATGTGTGAAAATAGGTTTTCCACGAATTTCCAAAACATTCCCACAAAATTTCCCACTGAAGGCTCTACAAATCAACAAAACTTAGCCACCAAGGCTTTGATACCATGTAAATTTTTTAGGAACTATGAGGGATGCCCAACAAGCCTGTCTTATGACCTCTTTTTGGACTCTAATTTTGGTTATGAAAATATGTCATTTTTTGTGTTTTAGGATGGAAAATATGTATGTATACTTTTGCCAATAATTCTGCCCCCAACTGATGGTTATATGTTCTTTTAAGGTGCCCTTGCAAGTAGTTTTAGTAACCAAGTGTTATCACATGAAAACCTCAAAACATATAGCACTCCTCTAGGATATTAACAAGATCCTACTATTGATTTAAACACTAATCATACATGAAAAATGAACACATGTATTTTTGGTCAACATGACCCTAGATAAAACCCCCGGGGAAAACCAGTTTAGAATGAAAGTGTATATAAGTGATGTCTAAAGCATGAGATACAACAAGTAAGAAAATACAATGGAACCTGTACAAGAAGAAATCTCCTCTCAAGCCTTGCTCAAGATTCCAAGAAGAAATGTGCCCAAGCAAAGTGTGTCCTCTTCCTTTGTTGCCAATATCACTGAAACAATCTGCCCTTTATCCTCCCTTTCCCAACTAAGAATCCATTGCACACAAATAATCTTTTGTGTGCCTCCTCAATGATGAAATTGTCAAATCTGAAGTATCACAAGGACTGCTAGTTCTTGCTAAGTATGCACCCTCCTCCTAGAGTGCGCCCTCCTCAAAGAAAAATCCCTCACCACAAGTAAATGAGAGTACAAGCCTCCATGAAACCTACATGAAAGTAGGCACCCAAGCTTCCCTCATCCATAGCCTCCATCCTCATCTTAATTATCTCTCTCAAACTCTCCAAGTGAACAAATGAGTGAATGAGCCTCCTTTGGCCCTATGTGCCCATCTTGAACCATCCATAAGGAAACCTAAATATGGATGGCCTAGATCACTCTAATCACCATHTAATVAATGGGTGAGATCATCCCAAAATAATATCACTTAGAAACCAACTTTGGGTTAAGTTTCCTAAGTTCACTTTATGTCCCTTCACWCRCCCACTTAGTGAATAAAATGTCACTTTTGCCTTAARTGAMAAAATTCCAAATTTTTGACTTAAGTGAAATCAAAGTGGAATTAGAMATAAAGTAYAAGTTACATAGTCCCAATGTATTTCCCTCTTGGGGTTAGAGACCCAAAACCACAAGGGKACCACTTCCCAAGGTACACCAAAACTCAACACATTGGATGTTTATACTTAGCACATAATCTTCCCTCTTTCATTAGTTAAACATTGGCATATAACTTGTGTATGGATAAATGGAATATGATGAATGGTACATTGTTTTGATACAATGATACTTGATATTTTGGATGTGTTACCCCCTCTCACCTAGGGTAACTAGAGGATATCATGTCTCATGGCCCACAATGAAGAAAATGATCTTGATGGTGATGATGGTTAACATTTTCACATGCAGCAGCCCAGTAGCACCCTCTAGATGCCTCTCTCCTAATCAACAAGCTCATCACACTTGATCAACATGGTTCATTGGAAGATGGTGGCCCAGCGTCATCATAAGGTACATTATTCCTTGTTTCATATAAAGTGTCATATTTAATACATTAGGCATGTGTGTAAGGATCATGACTTGAAGTTGGATAGTGGATCATAAGCTCAAAAGTTATGATTTTTTCCTTGTTTCACCTTTGTGGCCATCATTAGTGATCTAGTCCCGTGTTTTCACCCTTGGGGAATAGGGGTACTACTAGGAATCTTTGATAGGGGTAACGTTCCATCCACCCTCCCCCCAACAATTAACATGTATCATCCTAGATCATGTCGCAGTGTACTAGACTTTGGTAATGGTTTTACATGTATCCCAAAAGGACCTGTGGTTCATTCTCCTATGAGAAGGGATAGAATGTTGAGGTTGATGTAGTTTCTATAAAAAATTAAAGAAATAATGTTATAAAATAAAGAAATAAAATGGTATAATGAATGGAAAAATCTAAAATCCAAAGGCAAGCTAGAGATCTACCCCCTCTAATGGTAATTGCCCCTTGTCCTAATGCACTAAATGCATATCTATAAAAGGACTTTATCCCAGTAAGAAAAGAAAGAATAAATGTTTGAAACTTGAAAAGTGGACTTGTCATGGAAACCCCCCTTCTCTCCTAAAGGTTGCACAACCTCCCGATCTAGGATCGATCAAGAAATCGAGTCTGAACGACTCTTCGGGCCTCTGCTAGACCCAAAAATCACTTACATAGGTCCTTTCTCCAAAGGTGCAGGTCACACGAGACCCACGGACCCCTCCTAAGCGTTGTTCAAATTTCAAAGCTAAATGGGCGCTAGCTCTTCTCTGCTAAGCCCTGACTCCCTTGTGACCACTGGCAGTGACCACATGCCTGAATCAAAGGCGTGTCACAATTTTGCACCTCGCGACTTTGGGAGCACTGCTACCTCTATTTCCCCGATAGCCGAAACCACGATGACTCAAGATCTATGGCCCAGATTTTCCTTTGATCGACGGTTGCGGTCAAGTCGGCATTTCACATTTCTTGACTTCAGAGTTCTCTTACCTTCGTTCTCTTGGTAGCCGAAATCATGATGCTTCAGGTCTGATAGTCCAGATCCTCCCTCGATATGATGGTCATGATGATTTTAGGACTTCACATTTCACAAAGTGGAAAGACTTGTCACCTCCAATCTTTTGATCCCGGAAATGTCGATATTTCACCTTGGATAATCAACAGTCCAGATCTTTCCTGAGTCCAACGGCTCAGATCAAATCATGGTTTTTCATCTCACAAATTCTTGGTGCTCTGCCCTCTAACTTCTCCCAAGCGCGAGTCAGTGAAACGTTGGTCGTTCACCACATTTCCCTCCTGATGGATGGTTATGATTCTCTTGTGTTTGGATCGAACGACTGAGATCTCTCCTCCTTTGGGCTTACCCCTTCCTCATACCTAGAAGGTTTTATGGGTGTCCAAAGGTTTCTAACATTTGATCCTTCGAAAAGTTCGATTCTTGGGCCTCCTTAACACTTATGAAAACTGTTACCCCTCCTGAGCTTGGTATTTTAAAGACTTTGATTTCCCACGCACTCCTTGTGCTTTGGAAATTTCGATGACTCAGATCTGAAGGATTTCTCGAAGATAAATTCTTCTTGCCCCTCTGGTGTTCTCCTTTTCTGGTTCTTCGATTTCTTGTAAGGTCCCTTCGACGCTTAATTGAATCTCGGATCTGTGCACTCCTTGCACCAAATCTGTACGCAAGGTTCGGATTCTTGCAGATGACTGTGCACGCCTTGCACCAGTCTCTTTGCACTCCTTGCAATGGGAAATTTTTGTGTTATCTCTTCTGAGCTCCAGAATCGAAACAGATCTTTTTAACACACTCCTTGCATTCTGTGTGCACACCTTGCACTACTTCAACAAAAGAGAAACAACTGAAACTTATCTTAATGTCCACAGTTCCATTCACTCATAAAAACACAAACACAGAGAATTGCAAACAATGTTCACACCATGCATTATATCAATTTTCTAATGTTATATTCATAAGTGAAAAATGGTTACAACTGAAATCAAAAACAACCATTGAAAACTACAATCTCCTACTAACTTGCAGCTAACATCTATCTTGCATCCAGTCTCTACAACTAGCCACATTTGGGCTTACAAAACATCTATTTAACTTAGAGGGTTCTTAGGGTTCCCTCCTGACTACATGTCTACTCTAAGACTATGCTATGACTATCTTGGATCAGTCATAGTCCAGAGTCAGAGTGGAAACTCCCACTTCGCTCGTAATCGTTCACGTGTGCCTCCGGATTTTCTCGGCCTGGCTTCAAGTGTGCCTCAAAATATTAATTATGGCATTGAGTTAAGGAGGTCTTCAAAATATCTGTTGTAACTTCCATCATTGAGATCCCGTACAGATTCTTGGACACTGATGGGTCTTGCTCTGTGTGAGTGACAACAATGCTCTTGCATCATACTCCCCTTGACAAAAATTCATGGACTCATGTCCATGAGATCCTGCACTGTCTTTCTATGCTTCTGGATAGCTTCTTCATTTTCCCAACTGCATCTTCTATTGGGTGTCCCTTCCATTTGACTAGATATTCCAAGTAGGTCTTCCTCCTAGTATTTTTGCCAATCCTCTAATCAACAATCTTCTCCATCTGTGGTTTTTCTTGTATAGGAATTTGTTTCTCCCACTGAATCTTCTCTTGATATTCTGACCCCTCTGTGTCATATTTCATGTAAGGATACATGCCTGAAATATTGAATATGGGTGATATGCCCACACCACCTGGCAGCTCAATCTCATAGGTGTTTGCATCAAAATTCCTTAAGATCTTACATGATCCTATCTTTTTCATTTTTAACTTGTTATATGTTCCCCTAGGGAACCTTTATTTCCTAAAATGTTCCAGAACCTGATCTCCTACTTCAAATTGAAGTTCTCTATGATGTTGTTCAGCTCTGTGCTTGTACTCTTGGTTAGAACTCTGCAACTATCCTTTGATCTGGCTATGGATCCTTTGCATGGTTGCAGTAAAATCCTCTACTCCAGTACTCCTAATTTCACTATGTTCCAAGTCTCTCAACACAGATACTCCCCTAGGTTGCATTCCATACAATATTTGGAACATGCTCTTTCCAGTGATCCTGCTTGTTGAGTCATTGTATGTAAATTATGCTTGCGGCAGAAAATGATCACACTGATTATGATGCTCAGTGACTAGACTCCTCAATAAATTTCCCAAACTTTTGTTTACCACCTAATTCTATCCATCTACCTAAGGATGATAGGTTAATATGAAGGAAAAATATGTCCCCAACTTCTTCCATAATGTTCTCCAAAAGTGACCAACAAATTTTGTGTCTCTTTCCGAGACAATGCTTCTGGGTAGGCCATGAAGTCTTACAACTTCCTTGAAAAACATATTTGCAACATGTGTTGCATCACTGGTCTTCTGGCATGGGATAAAATGTACCATCTTTGAAAATCTATCCACCACCACAAATATGGAATCAAATCCTCTCTGCGTCCTTGGTAGTCCCAACACAAAATCCATGCTTATTGCATCCCAAGGCCTCTCTGGTATTGGCAATGGTTGATACAATCCAGTGTTATGTCTTTTTCCTTTTGCATGTTGGCAGATTCTACATCTGTTCACAAACTTTATCACTTTTTTTCTCATACCTGACCAATAGTATGAACTTCTCAATTGTGCAAACATTTTATCATGGCCGAAATGTCCAACCAATCCTCAACTATGATTTTCCTTTAAAATTTTATCCCTCATTGAGCATTTTGGTATCCACAACTGATTTCCTTTGAACAACAATCCTTCTTGAACCATGTACTATGTCCACTGGCTTATGTCTCTCAGCACAGGGTTCGTACATGCTTCATATGCTTCCTTGAAATTGGTATCATCACAATACATGTCCTTAAGGTGTTCAAACCCCAAGGTCTTCACCTAGAATTCCTGCAGAATCAAACATCTCCTACTCAATGCATCAACAACTTTGTTAACATTACCCACAATATGTTTTATGACAAAAGTAAAATTTTGCATAAATTCAACCCATTTTGCATGCCTCTGATTCAACTTTTCCTACCTAGTTATGAATTGTAAAGCCTGGTTATCGGTATACAAGACAAATTCCTATGGGACAAGATAATGTCTCCATTTATTCAAGCCTTGAATTATGGCATAAAACTCATTATCATACATGGAGTATTTTCTCTTGGTCTCATTAAGCTTCTCAATGAAATACACAACAGGTCTATTGTCCTGGCTCAAGACTGCTCCAATTACAACTCCACTTGTGTCACATCTTACCTGAAATATCTTCTCAAAATTCGACAAGACCATAATTGGTCGTTCTGTTGTTTTCCCCTTCAGTATATTGAAGCTTCTCTCGGCTTCCTCTATCCATTTAAAATACTCGTGTTGCTTCTTCAGTGTATCCATCATTGGTGCACAAATTCCACTGAAGTCTATGATGAACTTTCTATAGAAACTTGCTAATCCATGAAAGCTTCTTACTTCAAGCATACTCCTTGGTGATGTCCATTCTTTGATTTCTTTCACTTTCTTTGGATGCATCTTCAGTTCATTTGAAGAGATCACAAAACCCAAGTAAATGATTTTTGTCTTCATAAAAGAGGACTTCTTCAGATTTATCAAAAGCTTCTCCTGTTCTATCCTCCTCATCACTAGTGATAGGTGCCTCAAATGCGCTTCTTTAGTCCTGCTAAAGATCAGTATATCATCCAGATATACAACCAAAAACTTGCCAATGAAATCTTTCAGTATTTCATTCATTAGCCTAATAAAAGTACTCAGAGCGTTTGTTAAGCCAAACGGCATAACAAGCCACTCATACAAACCTTCATCTGTCTTAAAGGTCGTTTTCCACTCATCACCTTCTCTCATTCTGATCTAGTGATATCCACTTTTCAAATCTATTTTAGAAAAGAAATTTGATCCACGTAAACATTCCATTAAATAATCCATTCTTGGTAAAGGAAATATATACGTGATGGTGATCTTGTTAATGGCCCTTGATTCTGTACACATTCGCCATCCTCCATATTTTTTTGGACTCAACACGGTTGGTATTGCACATGGACTCAAGCTTTCTCTGACCAAACCCTTGTCTAATAGTTCCTGGACTTGGTTCTTTACATCCTCATTCTCTCGAGGTGTCATTCTGTATGTTGCTTTGTTTGGAAAACTTGCTCCTGCTATCAAGTCAATATGGTGGTTGATACTTCTGACGGGTGGTAATGAGTTAGGCAGCTCATCCATCACTATGTCTGCAAAATTTTCCAGCAATTCCTAAACTTCTTTAGGCAAATCATCCATCGATGTATTTGTAAGGATAACTCGAGGTTTCCTCACCACAGCGAAATGCATCTCATGTTCTTCCTTAACTTATTTCAGGAGATCCTTCCCACTCATGAGAAGTATGCTTGTGTTGGCCTCCTCTTTCACTCTCTTCTCCCCTATTGGCAGCAACATGTGTGTCCTACCACTCTTCTCTAATGTGTATGTATTTTTCCTCCCATTGTGAATGTCGTTCCTGTCAAACTACCATGGTCTCCCCAACAGAATATGACATACATCCATGGGAATTACATCAGACACAATTTCATCTCTATATCCTCCTATTTTAAATTCAACCAAGCATTGTTTAGTAACCATTACCTGGTGTCCTTTCTGCAACCATGAGACTTTGTATTGCTTCGGATGTGAAGTTGTCTCTAGCTCCAATTTCTCCACCATCTCCATGGATACTAAGTTGTCAGTGCTCCCACTGTGAATTATCACCTTGCATACTCTGTCTTTAGTCTTGCAAGTTGTTCTGAAAAGATTGTTCCTCTGCACCGGCCTTTCAATTTATGCCTCTGTTTTTAAGAGAACCTTTCTCAACATCAGGGATATTTCATCCTCTACTCCTTCTACTTCAACATCTCTAAATATCTATACTTCTGAAATGTGAGCTTCATCTCCTCCTTCTTTCTTTTTCTCGGGGCATTCCCAAGACATGTGTCCTGTCTTTCCACAGGAATAACATCTTACATCGCTTCGTCCTCTTCTTCCTCTTCCTCTAGAAGAATTTATTCCACCACCCTGTTTTTCTCAGAAACTTCCTCCTCTTTCCAAGTGATTGTGTGGTTTCTTAGTCTCATCCTTAGACTTATGTGCTCTTTCATGGGTAAATCCCTTGCTTTTTCTTGGGACCGAGATTTTACCTCTCCCTCGTTGGCTTTGTTTTTTGGCCAACTTCTCCTCTGCCTTTAGCGCAAACTGATAAGAATCCTCCACTGTTCTTACTGACATCATGTTGATCTCATCCTGGATTTCATATCTCGGGCCATTTATATATCAGGAAAATTTTTGTTCATCTCTCTCTATTTGTCCATTTCTAATGTTCAGCCTATAGAACTCCTCTGTGTACTCCTTAACTGTCATCCCTTTCTATCTTAGGTTCTGCATCTTCCTGAACAGATTGATCTAATAATCCTTGGGCATGAACTTAGCCTTTAACTTGGATACCATTCTGTCCTAACTCTTTATCTTTTGTTTTCATTTGTTTCTCCTTTTAGGCTACAGTTCATCCCAACACAATGCTACATGTCCTTTTATCCTGGTGACAGTCTGTTTCACCTTTCTCTCTTCATCGACATCTTCATAGTCGAAATGCTTGTCCATGGACCTTATCCAGTCCAACACCTCCTCGACGTCTAAATTTCCTTCATACATTGGGACCTCTATCTGGGCTTTGCCTCCCAACCTAGCAACTGCTCTCAACAAGCGTTCCTTAGCAACATCCTCTCCTACAACTTCTTAGATGACATTCTCGCCCACTTCCTCTTCTCTTTTTTCATCGCTGATGTCTCCAGTGTCAGGTTCGCTCCTTTGTGTTACCTCCATTGCTTCTAATCTTGCATGAATGTCTCACCTCTCCCTTTCTACAACTCAATTGGCTAAAGGTTGCTCTCCTCGTCTCCTTGGCGGCAATGTTTTGATTGTCTATCACACACAAATAGTACAACTTTCATTTCTTTTGTCTCCTTTCTTTTTCCTGTTGTCTGCAAGCAGAACTTTGGCTCTAATACCACTTGGTGAAAAGCCCCCTTCTCTCCTAAGGGTTCTGCGACCTACCGGTCTAGGATCTATCAATAAATTGAGTCTAATTGACTCTTCGGACCTCTGCTAGAACCAAAAATCACTTACACATGCCATTTCTCCAAAGGCACATGTCGTACGAGATCCACGGACCCCCTCTTGAGCGTTGTTCAAATTTCAACGCCAAATGGGTGCTAGCACTTCTCTGTTAAGCCCTGACTCCCTTGTGACCATTGGCAATGACCACGCGTCTGAATGAAAGGTACGTTGCAATTTTACGCCTCACGACTCTAGGAGTACTGCTACCTCTATTTCTTCAATAGCCGAAACCACGATGACCTGAGATCTACGGCTCAAGCTTTCCCTTGATCAACGGCTGCGGTCAAGTCGGTGTTTCACGTTTCGCAACTTCAGATTTCTCTTACCTTCATTCTCCCGGTAGACAAAATCACAATGCTTCAAGTCTGACGATCTAGATCCTCCCTCAATCCAATGGTCACGATGATTTTGGGACTTCACATTTTGTGAATTCGAAACACTTGTCACCTCCAATATTTTGATCCCCGAAATGTCAATATTTCACCCTAGAAAATTAACAGTCCAGATCTTTCCTGAGTCCAACGACTCATATAAATTCATGGTTTAGAACCTTGTGAATTTTTGGTAATCTGCCCTTTTACTTCTCCCAAGCACGAGTCAACGAAACGTTGGTCATTCACCGTGCGTCCCTCCTGATGGATGTTTTTGATTCTCTTGTGTTCGAATCGAACAACTGAGATCTCTCCTCCTTTGGGCTTACCCCTTCCTCAGACTTAGAATTTTTTCTGGGTGTCCAAAGGTTTTGAACCTTTTCTCCTTCGACAGGTTCAATTCTTGGGCCTCCTTGACACTTATAAAAAGTGTTACCCCTCTTGAGCTTGGTCTTTTAAGGACTTCAATTTCCCATGCACTCCTTGCACTTCAGAAATTTTGATGATGCATATCTGAAGGATTTCTTGAAGAGAAATTCTTCTCTCCCCCCTGGCATTCTCCTTTTTTGGTTCTTTGAATTCTTGTAAGGTCCCTTCGACACTGTTATTGCACATTTTGTATTTATGGTAATAGGTTAGAAGATAAAGGGATAAATTGGCGTAACATAAACCAATCCCAGCCAATGTCACCTCAATGGGATGGTTCTTTCTATTCTGGGTGGTAAGGCCCAAGGGAGATGTCCCTGGTGACCTGGAGCTTTGAGAAGGTGAAGGATGATAAGGCCAAAGTGTAAATCCCCCTCACAAGTCACCACTGAGCAGAAGATCTGACTAAACAACCAATAATAAGAAGTAACCAAAGAAGAAGAAAATCACTTCTCTGAGACAAAGCAACAAGAAACTTATATGTGCAAATCTTGGTTAGTACTTCATATATCAAAGATCATCTGCTAATTCAACATATAAGCAATTATAACAATAAATATTGACGAAGTCAATTTTTGTCAATATAGTAATGAAATAATATCACTCCACCAATACATACCAAAATGATGTAGCAATCAATATATCCAATCAATCATTCATTCAATAAATGCTTTAAACACCATTCAATTGCTTATAAGGAAAAACGTTGTTGCACAATGATGATAATAGCCAATGATGATGGCAGCAATAGGACTAGGGTTTCAAATTAAAAAAAGTATTTTGAGAGTGTTTAGGATCAAATCACTACAACGCTGGAGGTTTAGATCGGTGCCTTAGGGTTTAATGGAGTCAATAAGGAGGATGCAAGAGTTGAAGGAGGGTGACTAAAGACTAGAGGGAAGGGTTCTGAAGTGTTGCAATGGCAGGGCTTCAGACACGAAACCCTAGGGGAGAGAGGTTCACTTTGGTGTTTCTAAATCAAGGCCTCATGCTCTCTCCTCCTTCTTTAGATCAAATTGGCAAAACGGCTAGCTGAAGATAAAGCAAAGACAACCAAAGCATGAGGGTTTGAAGAGGCAAGGTGTTGCTACAGCAAGGCCTTTTCAGAAATCCCTAGAATGGTATGGCCCTGGTGTAGAAGAATTGGGCCAAGGACATCTCACTCTCTTTGGCTTATGGATAGTATGGCTAGATCAGGGAGAAGAAGAAATGAGAGTGTAGATATGGCTAGGCTCTCTCTTCCTTCTTCAATGGCTAAAAATTTCTCTATCATGGGACATGAGACAAGGACCAATTAAATGTGCTTGTCACTTGGGGTTTTGATTCAGCAAATTTACAAGTAATATGCAAGAAATTTAAACTACAACCATTCAATAAGAAGTTTTGCAGAAAAAACACTTACAATTCATGAAGAGATAACCATGCAAACCCTAGTTGTAAAACCTTCCTTCAAGAGAAACACCATAAATGCCCAAAAAATTCTTCCTTCAACAAGTGTGCCTCTTTTAAATCATCCAAAAACCCCAAGAGGGTGCTAAAATCAGACCTCGCTAATTAGTGATTGATAGATGATGATCAAAATGAGAGTAAAAACCTCAATATATACTGTATCAATTACCTAAATTAAATTTTCGGTCATATAAGGTTGACAAGGCCAAAATACCAAAATAATAATGTTTTACATTAAATGTTTATTTTCAAACCCTAATTTTAGAAAAAAGTGAGACGTCACCCCTTCTAACGGAGACGTTAGCCCCTTTTAGGGCAAATGTAGCAATAAAGAGAAAAATGTTATCCCTCTTTGAGCCTCTTCATCATGCCACACGTCACAACTGCCCTGTCAAACTGTCACACGCTCAAGATGACGTCATGAGCCCATAGGTGACGTCTTGGGCCATCCAGGGCAAACATTTTCACTGGAAGTGGGTCAATCCCCCAAGGTCAGGCTCTGCCAAGTGCCTCGTATGGAACGTCCTCTTCTTCTCCAGTGAAAAACCTTGATCAACCACCGTCCTGTCTCTGCCCCCTGAAGGGGTCTCAACATCCATCTGGTGGGCTCTTTAGCCCCATTGAGGTCCGAAGTGATCATCTCCCCATGTGTACCGGTCCAAATGGTACCTGTCCGTCGAGCATGGTCCTGCACATCAAAAGCTACACCCTCCATGGGATCATTAGTCACATGGATCATAGCAATGTCAATCACATTTCATCATCAGTTTTATTAAACATATGCATAAAACCCCTAATATATCAGTTAGTATCTCAAAGACATTACAAAAACCTACAATACAGGATTGGAGAAAGAGACAAGACGTCCTATTGGGCTAGTATCCACAAGAAAAGGAAAGTTTCCAGGAGGATTTCATCCAAGCCATGTAAGTGAGGTGATGTGGCTAGGGGATGTCCAGACATGTGGGTGTAGTGAGAGCCAAGGATGCATAATGTTATCTGTGGGTGCCTTTGTAGAAGGTGAGTTGTACCTGTCATGGATGCATTTTTTCCATGCCCGTTCTTGCCTTTATTCTTTTTAGCTTT
>JZKD02S1604399.1:28821-46975 GCA_000966675.3 Picea glauca | reverse complement strand
AGTTTTGTTTTAGGCCTTAGTTCCTTTCCTTGATCCATTTATATAAGGATTATTCAAATCTCTCTTACAACGAAGAGATTATTGTAATAGGAATTAATAAAATCGTGCCTCATAGTGCCCAGTTTCATGATCCCCTTTAGGGGGATCGATGGTGTGGTTGTGTAATTTATTTCCTTATTGGTTTCTTGCTTTTAATTTTCAAACACACAATCTAAAGGAATCAATCAAACTATCTTAACCACAAAACCTAGATTAGTTTTATTTCAATAAAGTAATCTTTTAATTGCTAGTTTAGTTTTCAGTTTTGATTTTTTTTCAACGTTGGCAAATGAACCATCCCCTCAGCTCCTCGCAATAGGTTGGTTAGTGAAAATTAGTTCTAAATAGAAAAATCTCAATAGTTTATATCTTAATGCACAGGAAAACACCTAGGGGGAGTGTGTGAAGTAAGGCAGGCCCTCTTGGGACTCGGTTTCCCACCCGCTTTGGACATTCGACACCCCTAGTGAACTTACTGGTGGAGCCTTAGGGGCTTCAATAGGTTCTCAACACATTTCCAAACAAAGAGATAACCTCTAAAGAGGCCAGATCTTGTTTCTCAAACACTTTACTTTCAGTGCAAATAAAACTCATCTCATTAATCTACCTTGAATAAAGACAACTTAATAAAACACACGTTCAACAATTTCCCATGATACTTTTAAGGCACTGGTCTCAGTCTTCATACTTTTTTTTTGCTACAAGTTCACTATGGGCATGAGTTAATCTTTCATTCATTTATGTTATTTTGATTGTCTAATAAAATTTTAGTTACTTGCAGATATTGTATCCTGTACTATCTTGTGCAAGCATCTTTTACAATTGGACATGTTTCTTTTATCAAATCTTATCTTATCCATTGAATGAATGATTGTTTAATGATTTAATTAAATTGTCTTATTTTGCAATAAACTCCTAAAATGGTTTCTTTTTCTTAGATTAGCTTAATCCATAGTATTTTGTTAGGAACTACCCCCCTTGGATTCGCTAGGAGTTGGCCTAGATGAAGGAGTCGAGGATCAGGTGACAACACCTTGACTCAAGATTTCTCCCCAAGGACACACTAAGTGGATTGGATATTTCTTCCATGATACCCCAAATGTGTATAAAGGTATAAACAAGTCCCTAGTCGACCGTACCAGGTATGAGTAATACAGATCCATATGGGCTCCTCTCCCTTACTCGCCCAGCTTGCTTGACCTCCTCTCTCTCGAGTCTTCTTCTCTAACATAGGTATATTTGTCTTGTTTTCCATTTAAATTCATCTAAGGTTCATGTGGGCCCTAGACAAATGATCCCAACCATTAGATCTTTGACTAGATCAATGGCTTAGACTTATTATCTTGTTGAGACAACTTATGCTTTCACTTTTTATGGTTTATAAAACTGGTCCTCCCTATATTTTAACACTCCCTCTTAGTGAGGAATGGGTTTTATATAACCCCCAATTTTTCTCGAAAATACTCAAACTTTCCCTTTGGAAATCCTTTAGTAAGGATGTCTGCAACTTGTTCATTAATAGAGACGTATTGATGCTTTATTGCCCCTTTTTGTACTCTGTCCTTGATGAAGTGATACCTGATTTCAATGTGTTTGGATCTATCATGAAATAATGGATTTTCAAATAACTTAATGCAACTTTGATTATAACAGTATATTATAGTGGGATCCATTTTTGTGTCAAACAGATCTACAAGAATTTTTCAAAGCCAAATGGCCTCACAACTTGCTTGACTGGCTACCATGTACTCGGCTTCTGTTGAACTGAGGGAAATTGATTTTTGTTTTCTACTATACCAAGATACCATGTTGATCCTAAACTGAAGAAACATCCAGAGGTGCTCTTCCTATCAGTTGTACTTCCAACCCAATTTGAATCGGAATAACCCACTAGTTTGACTCGGTCTCCCTGTAAATATTGAAGCCCGTATTCTATGGTACCCTTTAGGTATCTCAAGATATTTTTTGTTGCAATCCAATGTACTCTCCTAGGGTCCACCATGTGTTGACTGAGTGTGTTGAAAACAAAACATATATTAGGTATAGTGTTAGTCAAATACATCAAGCATCTAATTAATTTTTTATAAATGGTTGGATTCACCTTATCTAACTCAGAATAATTTAATTTCTTGAGATTAGTAATCATGGGAGTGGCCATAGGTTTACAGTCCTCCATCCAAAATATTTTTAAAATCTCAATTGTATAATTTCCTTGACCAATGAAAGCTTCACTCTTTTGTTTCTAGATCTCTAGCCCAAGAAAATAGTGCATTAGTCCGAGATCTTTCATCTCAAATTCTTTAGCCATATTTTCCTTGCAAGATGTGATTAAAGTTTCTACTCCTGTTAGAAAGAGGTCGTATACATAAAATAAAAGAATGAGAGTGTCCCCTTCTCTTATGAGAAGGTATAGATTTGAGTCGACATCACTCTTGAAAAATCCAATGCTTTGCAAATAGTTGTCTATTATGGAGTACCAAGCTCTGGATGCTTGTTTGAGGCCATACATGGCCTTCTTTAGTCAACAAACATGAATTTATCAGTCATGGAATTCAAAATATACCTCCTCTTCAATAATCCCATTTAGGAATGCAGTTTTAACGTCCATTTGATGTATTTTCCACCTCATCTGAGGGGTAATAGAAATAACGACACAAATGGAGGTGTAACGAGCTACTTGGGAAAATGTCTCTTCATAATCCACTCATTCTTTATGACAGAAACCCCAAGAAACAAGTATGGCCTTGTATTTTTCAATGCTTCCATCTACTGCATGCTTTATCTTATATATCCATTTGGAGTTGACTACTGATTTGTCATTTGGTCTGGGTACTATTTCCCACACATCATTCTTTATTATGGAGGTATATTCCTCCATCATAGAATCCCTCCATGCTTTCCTTTTAATAGATTCTTCAAAGAAGGTTGGTTCAGACTCAATCATGCTACTCATGAGAACAACACATCCTGAATACCTCTAAGGAGGTATGCTTTTCCTAACCGAGGTCTTTGGTGACTTTACTTGTTCACTGGATTCCTTCAACAACTGTTCGACCCACTTTGGTTTCTTGTTCCTAGAGAGGGTTGGTTGTGTTGATATTATGGTAGTTGCGAGAGGTATTAACCTCTATGTGTAACCTTTGANTTGTTTCTCAAACACTTTACTTTCAATGCAAATAAAATTCATCTCATTAATCTACCTTGAATAAAGACAACTTAATAAAACACACATTCAACAACTTCCCACGATACTTTTAAGGCACTGGTATCAGTCTTCATACTTTTTTATTGCTACAAGTTCACTGTGGGCATGAGTTAATGTTTCATTCATTTATGTTATTATGATTGTCTAATAAACTTTCAGTTACTTGCAGATATTGTATCCTTTACTATCTTGTGCAAACATCTTTTACAATTGGACATGTTTCTTTTATCAAATATGATCTTATCCATTGAATGAATGAATATTTAATGATTTAATTAAATTGTCTTATTTTGCAATAAACTCCTACAATGGTTTCTTTTGCTTAGATTAGCTTAATCCATAGTATTTTGTTAGGGACTCCCCCCCTTGGATTCACTAGGAGTTGGCCTAGACGAAGGAGTCGAGGATCAGGTGACAACACCTTGACTCAATATTTCCCCCCAAGGACACACTAAGTGGATTGGATATTTCTTCCACGATACCCCAAGTGTGTATAAAGGTATAAACAAGTCCCTAGTCGCCCATACCAGGTACGAGTATTACAGATCCATATGGGTTCCTCTCCCTTACTCGCCCAACTTGCTTGACCTCCTCTCTCTCGAGTCTTCTTCTCTAACGTAGGTATATTTGTCTTGTTGTCCATTTAAATTCATCTAAGGTTCATGTGGGCCCTAGACAAACGATCCCAACCATTAGATCTTTGACTAGATCAATGGCTGAGACTTATTATCTTGTTGAGACAACTTATGCTTTCACTTTTTGTAGTTTAGATTACTGGTCCTCACTATATTTTAACACTCCCTCTTAGTGAGGAATGGGTTTGATATAAAACCCAATTTTTCTCGGAAATACTCGAACTTTCCCTTTGGAAATCCTTTAGTAAGGATGTCTGCAACTTGTTCATTAGTAGAGACGTACTGAAGCTTTAATGCCCCTTTTTGTACTCTGTCCTTGATGAAGTGATACCTGATTTCAATGTGTTTGGATCTATCATGAAATAATGGATTTTCAAATAACTTAATGCAACTCTGATTANTAGAATGGTTTCTTTTGCTTAGATTAGCTTAATCCATAGTATTTTGTTAGGGACTACCCCCCTTGGATTTGCTAGGAGTTGGCCTAGACGGAGTCGAGGATCAGGTGACAACACCTTGACTCAAGATTTCCCCCCAAGGACACACTAAGTGGATTGGATATTTCTTCCACGATACCCCAAGTGTGTATAAAGGTATAAACAAGTCCCTAGTCGGTCGTACTAGGTACGAGTAGTACAAATCCATATGGGTTCCTCTCCCTTACTCGCCCAACTTGCTTGACCTCCTCTCTCTCGAGTCTTCTTCTCTAACGTAGGTATATTTGTCTTGTTGTCCATTTAAATTCATTTAAGGTTCATGTGGGCCCTAGCCAAACGATCCCAACCATTAGATCTTTGACTAGATCAATGGCTGAGACTTATTATCTTGTTGAGACAACTTATGCTTTCACTTTTTGTAGTTTAGATTACTAGTCCTCACTATATTTTAACACTCCCTCTTAGTGAGGAATGGGTTTTATATAAAACCCAATTTTTCTCGGAAATACTCGAACTTTCCCTTTGGAAATCCTTTAGTAAGGATGTCTACAACTTGTTCATTAGTAGAGACGTACTAAAGCTTTAATGCCCCTTTTTGTACTCTGTCCTTGATGAAGTGATACCTGATTTCAATGTGTTTGGATCTATCATGAAATAATGGATTTTCAAATAACTTAATGCAACTCTGATTATACCAGTATATTATAGTGGGATCCATTTTTGTGTCAAACAGATCTACAAGAATTTTTTTAAGCCAAATAGCCTCACAAATTGCTTGACTAGATACCATGTACTCGGCTTCTGCTGAACTGAGGGAAATTGATTTTTGTTTTCTACTGTACCAAGATACCATGCTGATCCTAAACTGAAGCAACATCTAGAGGTGCTCTTCCTATCAGTTGTACTTCCATCCCAATTTGAATCGGAATAACCCACTAGTTTGACTTGGTCTCCCTGTAAATATTGAAGCTCATATTCTATGGTACCCTTTAGGTATCTCACGATATTTTTTGTTGCAATCCAATGTACTCTCCTGGGGTCTACCATGTGTTGACTGAGTGTGTTGAAAACAAAACATATATTAGGTATAGTGTTAGTCAAATACATCAAGCATCCAATTAATTGTTTATAAATGGTTGGATTCACCTTATCTAACTCAGAATAATTTAATTTCTTGAGATTAGTAATCATGGGAGTGGCCATAGGTTTACAGTCCTCCATCCAAAATATATTTATAATCTCATTTGTATAATTTCCTTGACCAATGAAAGCTTCACCCTTTTGTTTCCAAATCTCTAGCCCAAGATAATAGTGCATTAGGCCGAGATCTTTCATCTCAAATTCTTCAACCATATTTTTCTTGCAAGCTGTGATTAAAGTTTCTACTCCTGTTAGAAAGAGGTCNTGCACCCTAGCCTAGTGCACCCTAACCTAGTGCACCTCTTGGTACTCTCAGCTAGAAAAAATGTCAGGTTTAAATTTTTGGTCAAAGTCAAAGTCAAATCTTGACTGGTCAAAGTCAAAGGTTGACTTTTGGTCAAATTGATTTTGTGGTCAAAGTTGAAATTTTGGAGTTTCTAGCTTGTTGTAATCATTGAATCTTCTGTTCGAGTTTCTAATCTCTTCTTGTCAAGATGGTATCTAGTTTCAGATTGGAAGACAAGTTGGACAATGCTACAAGGTTTCAAAGGTATGGATTTGTATATGCTATCTAAGTTATATCATCTAGCAAAACATGAGTGTGTTTGTGGGGAAATTACTAGAGACCTTGTCCAAGCTATAATATTGGATTTAGTGCATTTAGAAGAACAAGCACACTCTCCATAGCAAGTGAGGCTTTAGGTTCCAGGTTTGATTAAATTGTTAAAGCTTCAAATTTGTATATATCAAGGGTGATAGTTTTTACATTACAAATTGAGAAAGCAGTCTTTGAAAGGTTCCATTATTTCTAGGTGAAATGAATACTTGACTGCATATGAATACTATTGATATAGATTCTTATGGTACTTGTTCACAAGATGAACTAACATCTCCTCTAGATAGGTATTTCTTGTTTTCTCTTGTTATTCTTGTTCCAAGAAGGTACCCTTGTGAAATATGTTTGATGAACAATCCTTGCGGAAGCTGTCGTAGAATAAGTTTATAAGGATGAGACAACTGCCAGATGGAAAAGAATCAAAACAGATAGAAACAAACTTAAAGAGACTTAGAGGAGTCAGACTCAAAGGAATTCAAGAATCAAAAGGAAACTAGGATATGCTTGTGACACTTTCTAGAAATCAAAGAGAGATGTAGTAGACGAAAGCATGGATTCTCTCAGATGGAGGGAGTTGATCACATAATTCCAAAAGAAGAGTATGCATATTTCTCATTTAGGCATGAATCCAGGATTATGAGGGAGATAATCCCCAACAATATGATCCATTGAAGAATCTGTTAATACCATGAAGTANAGGTTTGATTAAATTGTTAAAGCTTCAAATTTGTATATATCAAGGGTGATAGTTTTTACATTACAAATTGAGAAAGCAGTCTTTGAAAGGTTCCATTATTTCTAGGTGAAATGAATACTTGACTGCATATGAATACTATTGATATAGATTCTTATGGTACTTGTTCACAAGATGAACTAACATCTCCTCTAGATAGGTATTTCTTGTTTTCTCTTGTTATTCTTGTTCCAAGAAGGTACCCTTGTGAAATATGTTTGATGAACAATCCTTGCGGAAGCTGTCGTAGAATAAGTTTATAAGGATGAGACAACTGCCAGATGGAAAAGAATCAAAACAGATAGAAACAAACTTAAAGAGACTTAGAGGAGTCAGACTCAAAGGAAGTCAAGAATCAAAAGTAAACTAGGACATGCTTGTGACACTTTCTAGAAATCAAAGAGAGATGTAGTAGATGAAAACATGGACTCTCTCAAATGGAGGGAGCTGATCACATAATTCCAAAAGAAGAGTATGCATATTTCTCATTTAGGCATGAATCCAGGATTATGAGGGAGATAATCCCCAAAAATATGATCCATTGAAGAATCCGTGAATACCATGAAGTACATGTCCATGTTCTTCATTGGAAGTAGAAGCCATGATAAGCAACACATGTTAAACTTGACTCTAGAAGAATTCTTCTTCAAAAAGAAGCCTTGAATATCCTTGGTTGTCCATCTAAATTTATGTTCCTATGGTGGAAGGAAAAAGTTGGAGCTTTCAGGAAAAAAGGGCATGTAATCTATAGAAGATTCCATGGACTCTAGCATTGAAGAGAAACATGAGGAAGAACATGAAGATTCCAAGAAAGAAAGAAAATTCAGAACAACCAATTGAAGCAGTGTGAACCCATGAGAAGCATTCAAGTAGAAGGAATGGAAGGAAGGTGTGATGAAGAAAAATGTATGTGAGAATTTGTGAAAAAGACTTAAGCATTGATAGATACAAGGTGATACTCAGGGCTAGAGGGTTCTCCCATAAGGAGGGAGAAGGCTATGATGACAACTTTTTCCAGTAACCAAACATACCTCTACTTGAGCCATTATATCTCCTGTAGTATCCATGAGTTGGAGTTTACATCAGACGAATTTAAATATTGTTCTTCTCAAATGGAGTAATTGAAGAAGAAGCATATGTAGAGAAACCTAAAGGTTTTGAGGTATACCAGAAAGAGAACCTTGAATGAAGATAAAAGAAGACCTTGTATGTATTCAAGAAACCTGGCGCATAGCCTCTCATGTACAATAGAAGCATGGTGAAAAATTATTATGACAGAGGAAGTGTATTGAAATTATTCTTCAGAAGTTTGGGATGATGGATTGCAAATCTATGATAATCTCCCATGATGATAGATCTGAAGAAGATGAGAGACCCTGATCTAGTGGACCCATCTCTGTATCGACAAATTGATTGGCTCATTAATATATTTGGAGAATGCTAAGTCATATATTTTCCTTGTGAGATGTTTGAGTTATGATATACAACTGCATGGATTTATCGATTCAGATTGGGCAGGTAGTGCAGATGATAGAAGTGCTACTTGGATATGTTTCAGTTTGAGATTTTCCATGATGTCATGGGCTAGCAGGAAACAAAAGTCTATTGCACTCAAAATTGCAGAAGCAAAGTATATTGCAGCTTGTGATGCTTGCACAAAAGCAATGTGTCTCCATAACATGGTTGCTAGACTATTTGATCAAGTGTTGGATTCAATCGTGATATATTGTGATAATCAACGCTGTATGAAGATTTCAGAGAACCTAATGTTCCATGATAGGTCGAAGCACATTGATATCGAGTATTATGTTCTCCATGATAGAGTCTAGAGGGGAAAAGTGGTTCTCCAATATATCTTCACAAATGAGAAGATAACAAATATTTTGGAAAATTCTCTGTCCAAGATGAAAAGTTTATGTACTTAAGGGACAAGATGGTACTTGTGGAGATGACTTCCTTATTGGAAAAGGAAAAGATTAATCCTAGGTTGGGAGGGAGCACTGATATGTTATTTATTTATGGGAAGTCTTTTTCCAGTTCAAAAAATGGTTCAGGTTGGGCAGTCACCTTCCAGTTTGGAAAGTGGCCCAAAATTTTGGATGGACAAGAATTTTCCAGTTCAGAAAATGGTCCAAATTGGAAAATCATTTTCATAACGAAAATGGTCCGATAGATTGTTGATGTACCATAGACAAGGATTCCCCTTGTGGCCAGTGTGGGGGAATGGTCTAGGAAAGTCATTCTTCTTGGCATTCACTCTGAGTAGTGGTCAAGCAGAATGGTCCACCTCTCCGAGCAACCATTATTTCGAAGTTCAAAGTTGTGAGTAGTTTCAAAGAATGGTCCATTATAGGAGGTTGGTGCAGGACAATCATTTCCATTAGGAAATGGTCCGAACAATCATTTCCTAGAGCATACTAATTCTCTCCAGGTTACACTGTGATTCGTGCCAGAAGAATGGCCCAATTAGGTGAATGGTCTAGGTTCAACAACGAGGGACAAGAATTCCCTAGGGTAGACTCATTCTCTCTAGGTTGCATTGTGATTAGTGTCGGAGGAATGGCCCAGTTAGGTGAATGGTCTAGGCTGACAAATTAGGGAAAATTATTATTCTATGCTTGGGAATAATAGTCCAGATAGTCGATGGATGATGTTTTTACTTTTTGAGGGAAGATGCTCTTCCAGATCTCACAGATGCGAGTGGAGGAATGGCCCATATGACTCAGTTTATATCATGCTATTGTTATGAAAGTTGATATAATATGATCTGATTTCTGTGGAGACTATATATCTATGGATAATAGTTGTATGCTATTGTGGTGGATGTGGTCCACTAGTTGTGACTATGTGTCACTAGCTAGTAGTCTTGTGCTACTAGGAGTGGTTGTGTACTACCGAATAGTAGTTGTATACTACTATGAATAGACATAGTTGTGTTCTACTAGATGGAATTATTCTAATTTCCATAGAGACTACCACTAGTGTTGGAGATGATTTCCAGATAGATGGATAGTCAGTGTGTTGATGGAAAGACATTCTCCAGGAAGAGAATAGTCGAGGAAGGATAGATTGTTGGTAGACAAACATCCTCCCTATATAGGATGGTCCAAGTTGAAATATTGTTGGTGGATAGACATTCTCCCTGTGGAGAATGGTCCATGTTGACAGATTGATGATATATGATGGAAACTATTCTTCTAGGACATATGTTTGGATTAGAAGAATGGTCTGTCTCCCTGAGTTCATAGTAGATACCGGAGTGGAGAAATTGGTACAAGACATATATTTTCCTTGAGTTCATACTAGTGGTCGGAGGGAAAAATGGTCTAGAACAATCATTCTTCTAGGACGTATGTCCAGATTAGAAGAATGGTCCTGGTATCCCATGGCGTGGCTTTCAGCATCTATTGGAACAATTATTCTTCTAAGACATATGCCCAGATTAGAATAATGTTCCTTGTATCACTCTGTGGAGTGAGTGACTTATTCAACATCATGCCCAATTACTCAAATAGAGTATGGCTTCAAGAGATGATGCCGTTAATGCTATCAAATGATATTGATAGTGATGATGTCACTCATGAGTTGATCTACGTGATCATGAGATAACTTGTGTGGTTGTGATGATGCTATCAGTTGAATGGTATGTTTTTTCTCAAGAAAATTTCCTTTAATACCTCCCGATCTAGGAGGGAGTGTTGATATTATGGTAGCTACACGAGGTATTAACCTCTACGTGTAACCTTTGATGAGACTAGAATATTATGGGAAGCAAGAGAAACCCTAAAATGTTGGATAATAACCCTAGAAGGAAAGTCAGCTCAAGATAATAATTTACATTAAGTTATTATCCTCCAAAAGTACAAGTAGACCTAGTTAGGTCACTTGGAATACTATAAATACGAGGGCGTTAGAGCTCATTTGACACACTCTCACAACTCACACAGACTAGTGGTGCACAATTTTTGGAGTGCAGTTGTAGCTACTGCAAATGGGATTTTGGTCTTTGGTTATGGTTTGGAATTTTTTCCTTGTTTATGGTTTGGACTCTCTCCTTGGTGAGATATATTTGGAGAGAAGTATGCTACCTTGTTTGGTTATTGGTTCTAAGGGTTTTCTTCTGGAATTATTCTACCTGTCAAGGTTAAGGTGCTCGAGGGTGGCTTCAACCTATGGGTAGGTGACAATATTGCTATATTTTCTATGGAAAAATGAGCACATCTTTTTATTTATAACATATTTTTATTCCTCTTGTTGATCCACTGTGGGGAGATCTACCCCTTTTGGTGAGGGTTCTTCTTGATTGGAAAATTCTATTTCTGAAATGTCTCTGTCTTGACATGAATTTCAGAGGGCTCTTTCTTCTTCAAATTTCATGTCTCTGCATTATACAGTCTTCTTGGTGGAGGGAATGTATATACTGTAGGCTTTGGAAGTCTCACTATATCCTACCAAGACTCCCTTCTCTGTTGTAGGGTCTAACTTAGTTCTTTTCTCAGCAGGAATATGGTAGTAGGAAACACAACCAAAGATGAAAAGATGGTTGATGTCTGGTTTCTTCCCAATGAATGCTTCTTCAGGCGTTACATTTCCAAGCACTTTATGGGGGATTCTATTTTGAAGATACACAATAGTGTAACATGATTATGCCCATAGGAACTTAGGAATATCCTGATCATGCAACATTGCCTTTGATGTGCCAACAATGGCTCTATTCTTTCTCTCTGAAACCCCATTCTTTTGAGGGGTATATGGGACTGTTAGTTCTCTTTTAATCCCATCTTCAACAAATAATTTATTGAAGGCATGCAATGTGTATTCTTCCCCATTATCAAATATGAAGGATTTTATCCTTTTTCCTATTTGATTTTCAACAAAAACTTTGAATTCTTGAAATCTCTTGAGCACCTATTATGAGGTTTTTCCTATCAAGAAATAAATCCAATTGTTTCTAGAGAAGTCGTTTATGAACGTGATGCAGTATCTAAACTTCCCTCCTATAGATAGTTAAGACACATGGCCACCGATATCAGTATGAATCAAATCCAGGATGCCCTTGGACCTATAATCGCTCTTGGGAAAGGGTGCCCTTACATATTTACCTAGAGAACACGCTTTACACACTTCATGGTGTTCTGTGGTGAAAGAGGGCATTCATGTCACAATATTTCCTAGAATTTTGAGAGCTCCATATCCAAGATGGGCCATGCGCATGTGCCATAACTCACTGTCCATGGTGTTGTTACTGCATGCTAGGGCATAGTGAGAATAAAACTACAATTTATACAACTTGTCCTTTCTTACTCCAATGGCTTGTTCAGATCCCTCACTCAAACCTTTTGGTTTAATGTGAGCCCTTCGATCCTTGAAGGAGAGTTCATAACCCCTATCTTCTAGAGATGAAATTGAGACCAACTTCTTCTTAAGTCTCGAAACATAGAGGACATATGAAAGATAAAGGGGTTTACCAGATTCCCTCTCAAATTTTATGGTTCCAACTCCTTTTGGATGATAAGCATAATCATCGCCAAGCAAAATATCGAATACAAATTCATTTTTGCTCAGACTGCTGAAGTAGTGTTTGTGACCAGTCATATGATTGGATGCTCCACTATCTATGTACCAAACATCATTGGTTTCGGTGGAAGAAAGGCAAGTTGTGCATACATCTTCTGCCATTTAATTTCCTTTGGTGAGAGATGTTCAATTTATCCCAGCTCTGATACCTTGTAAAACTTAAAAGAAAATATGCAAATATTGAGTATAACAGAACAACCACTCTCTTTACACAAGATAGAATAAATAAAATTTATTATGTTCATATTGAAATACAATGCAACAAAAAATTATCACAACCCTTTTGTTTGACGTATGGATCTATACTTCTGCGCACCATACAGACTGGTATTTGGCTTCTTTCCATCGTACGGACTGGTATCTGGCTGTACTGATCAAGGTTTCTTCCTCCTTTTTTGTATGGACCTAACTCGACCTTATTCTTCTGTTCCTACTTATGGTCTGGTGATTATGGCCCTAACTCAACCTTTCTCCTTGTTGCATTTGTAAGTTTTATCAGTCCCTAGTTGGTCGTACCAGGTACGAGTAGTACAGAGCCATATGGGCTCCTCTCCCTTACTCACCCATATTGCTCAACCTCTTCTCTCTCGAATATTATTCTCTAATGTAGGTATACTTGTCTTGTTTTCCATTTAACTTCATCTAAGGTTCACGTGGACCCTATCCAAACGATCCCGACGATTATATCTTTGACTAGATCAATGGTTGGGACTTATTCTCTTGTTGAGACAACTTATTATTTCACTTTTTGTAGTTTAGAAAATTGATCCTCACTATATTTTAACAAAGTCATGTCAAGTCAAAGGACCCAACGCTTTGTCTCAAGTGTGAAAAATACTTTGAAATATGTATGATTTCCTAAGAACCAACATGAAACCATCCTCCAAAAGACCTTGTCAAAGCTCATCAAGGTCAACCAAGTCAGTCAAATCCATAAAATAAAGTAAGACCAACAATCACAAGGGGAAATAGTCCTTATAATCATACAAAGTAAGCCATCACTTAATACACAATCCATATGAACAATTCACATTAGATACCCCCTTCAAACTTCACTTTATGCAATTTGGAAAGTTTAGGTATGGGAGGACCATCAAAAGACCCTCTTAGGTTTGTCGGTACCCAAGTAGAAGGATATTTCCCAAGAAACCCACCTAAGTGTAAGTGTGATAATGAAACGTGTTGGGATTACTTCGTGGCAATGGGATCATTAACATGCAGAACACCGTGTTTGGTCCATTTCCATGATCAACTTTGTAGAGGGAGCACTTTCGTCTTGAGATACCCTTTCCTCAATTATTTTTTCATTCTAAACTCCTTTTCTTGACTTTTGATATTCATTTATTGCTTTGCAAGTTGATGTAGGAGAATTGTTGTGACTCGCGCGGAGCAAGAACCATCAGCATCCAGGAATCTATATAGGATCTCAATGCTGGCAATTACAACAGATATTTTGAAGACCACCTTAACTCAGCACCACAATTAATCTTTTGAGGCATGCTTGAAGTCAAGCCGAGAAAATCTGGAGGCACGTGTGAACAATTACGAGCGAAGTGTGAGTTTCCACTTCGACTCTGGATTGCAACTGATCTAAGATAGCCATAGGATAGTCTTAGAGTAGACACGTAGGCAGGGGGGAAACCTAAGAACCCTCTGAGTTAAATAGATGTTTTGTAAGCCCAAATGTGGTTGGTCGCAGAAACTGGCTGCAGGATAGATGTTAGCTGCAAGTTAGTAGGACATTTCAGTTTTCAATGGTTGTTTTTTATTTCAGTTGTAACCATTTTTCACTTATGAATATAACATACGAAAATTGATCTAATGCATGGTGTGAGCATTGTTTGCAATTCTCTATGTTTGTGTTTTTATGAGTGAATGGAACTGTGAACATTAAGATAAGTTCCAATTGTTTCTCTTCTATTGAAGTAGTGTAAGGTGTGCACACAAAACACAAGGAGTGCATTAATGGGATCTGTTTCGATTCCGAAGCTCAGAAGAGATAACATGAAACTTTCCCTTTGAAAGGAGTGCAAAGAGACTGGTGCAAGGCGTGCACAATAATCCGTAAGAATCTGAACCTTACATAAATATCTGGTGCAAGGAGTGCACGGATCCAAGATTCGATTAAGTGTCTGTTATCCTTGATTTTTAGGGATAACTAGGAGATCATGTCTCGAGGTCCACAGGTCCTAGACATGGACTACTGAGAGCAGGATTGACCTGAGCATGGCCCTGGAGGGCCCATCCTTTTCTTCTTCCATCAACTTTGTTTTGTCAGTAGTTGCAACATCCATCACCATCGACTTGGTCTTGTATCAGAAGAGGTTATTGCTCCATGAGGTAATTGGTCCAGGTATCATGGTATGTGTCACTTTTGATCATTGAAACCTTTAAATATGTGCATATGATTCCTTTTATCTCTAACAACTACTTGGATCTTACATTAGCCCACTTGACCATGCTTGGGGAAATTGACAGGGTGCCCTAGCAAGCCTGTGCCCATAGGTCTTGGTTTGCCACNCATAATTCCAAAAGAAGAGTATGCATATTTCTCATTTAGGCATGAATCCAGGATTATGAGGGAGATAATCCCCAACAATATGATCCATTGAAGAATCTGTTAATACCATGAAGTACATGTCCATGTTCTTCATTGGAAGTAGAAGCCATGATAAGCAACACATGTTAAACTTGACTCTAGAAAAATTCTTCTTAAAAAATAAGCCTTGAATATCCTTGGTTGTCCATCTAAATTTATGTTCCTATGTCGGAAGGAAAAAGTTGGAGCTTTCAGGAAAAAAGGGCATGTAATCTATAGAAGATTCCATGGACTCTAGCATTGAAGAGAAACATGAGGAAGAACATGAAGATTCCAAGAAATAAAGAAGAGTCAGAACAACCAATTGAAGCAGTGTGAACCCATGAGAAGCATTCAAGTAGAAGGAATGGAAGGAAGGTGCGATGAAGAAAAATGTATGTGAGAATTTGTGAAAAAGACTTAAGCATTGATAGATACAAGGTGATACTCAGGGATAGAGGGTTCTCCCATAAGGAGGGAGAAAGCTATGATGACAACTTGTTCCAGTAACCAAAATACCTCTACTTGAGCCATTATATCTCCTGTAGTATCCATGGGTTGGAGTTTACATCAAATGAATTTAAATATTGTTCTTCTCAAACAAAGTAATTGAAGAAGAAGTATATGTAGAGAAACCTAAAGGTTTTGAGGTATACCAGAAAGAGAACCTTGAATGAAGAAAAAATAAGACCTTGTATGTATTCAAGAAACCTGGCGCAGAGCCTCTCATGTACAATAGAAGCATGGTGAAAAATTATTATGACAGAGGAAGTGTATTGAAATGATTCTTCAGAAGTTTGGGATGATGGATTGCAAATATATGACAATCTCCCATGATGACAGATATGAAGAAGATGAGAGACCCTGATCTAGTGGACCCATCTCTGTATCGACAAATTGATTGGCTCATTAATATATTTGGAGAATGCTAAGTCATATATTTTCCTTGTGAGACGTTTGAGTTATGATATACAACTACATGGATTTATCGATTCAGATTGGGCAGGGAGTGCAGATGATAGGAGAAGTGCTACTTGGATATGTTTCAGTTTGAGATTTTCCACGATGTCATGGGCTAGCAGGAAACAAAAGTCTGTTGCACTCAAAGTTGTAGAAGCAAAGTATATTGCAGCTTATGATGCCTGCACAGAAGCAATGTGGCTCCGTAAGATGGTTTCTAGACTGTTTGATCAAGTGTTGGATTCAATCGTGATATATTGTGATAATCAGAGTTGTATGAAGATTTCAGAGAACCTAATGTTCCATGATAGGTTGAAGCACATTGATATCGAGTATTATTTTCTCCATGATAGAGTCTAGAGGGGAGAAGTGGTTCTCCAATATATCTTCACAAATGAGCAGATAACAAATATTTTGGAAAATTCTCTGTCCAAGATGAAAAGTTTATGTACTTAAGGGACAAGATGGTACTTGTGGAGGTGACTTCCTTATTGGAAAAGGAAAAGATTAATCCTAGGTTGGGAGGGAGCACTGATATGTTATTTATTTATGGGAAGTCTTTTTCCAATTCAGAAAATGGTCCAAGTTGGGCAGTCACCTTCCAGTTTGGAAAGTGGCCCAAAATTTTGGATGGACAAGAATTTTCCAGTTCAGAAAATGGTCCAAATCGGAAAATCATTTTCATAACGAAAATGGTCTGATAGATTGTTGATGTACCATAGACAAGGATTCCCCTTGTGGCCAGTGTTGGGGAATGGTCTAGGAAAGTCATTCTTCTTGGCATTCACTCTGAGTAGTGGTCAAGCAGAATGGTCCACCTCTCCGAGAAACCATTATTTCGAAGTTCAAAGTTGTGAGTAGTTTCAAAGAATGGTCCATTATAGGAGGTTGGTGCAGGACAATCATTTCCATTAGGAAATAGTCCAAACAATCATTTCCATTAGGAAATGGTCCGAACAATCATTTCATAGAGCATACTAATTCTCTCCAGGTTACACTGTGATTAGTGCCAGAAGAATGGCCCAATTAGGTGAATGGTCTAGGTTCAACAACGAGGGACAAGAATTCCCTAGGGAAAACTCATTCTCTCTAGGTTTCATTGTGATTAGTGTCGGAGGAATGGCCCAGTTAGGTGAATGGTCTAGGTTCACAAATTAGGGAAAATTATTATTCTATGCTTGGGAATAATAGTCAAGATAGTCGATGGATGATTTTTTTACTTTCTGAGGGAAGATGCTCTTCCATATCTCACAGATGCGAGTGGAGGAATGGCCCAGATGACTCAGTTTATATCATGCTATTGTTATGAAAGTTGATATAAGATGATATGATTTCTGTGGAGACTATATATCTATGGATAATAGTTGTATGCTACTGTGGTGGATGTGGTCCACTGGTTGTGACTATGTGTCACTAGCTAGTAGTCTTGTGCTACTAGGAGTGGTTGTGTACTACCGAATAGTAGTTGTATACTACTATGAATAGACATAGATGTGTTCTACTGGATGGCATTGTTCTGATTTCCATAGAGACTACCACTAGTGTTGGAGATGATTGCCAGATAGATGGATAGTCAGTGTGTTGATGGAAAGACATTCTCCAGGAAGAGAATAGTCGAGGAAGGATATATTGTTGGTGGACAAACATCCTCCCTATATAGGATGGTCCAAGTTGAAATATTGTTGGTGGATAGACATTCTCCTTGTGGAGAATGGTCCATGTTGACAGATTGATGATATACGATGGAAACTATTCTTCTAGGACATATGTTTGGATTAGAAGAATGGTCTGTCTCCCTGAGTTCACAGTAGATACCAGAGTGGAGAAATTGGTACAAGACATATATTTTCCCTGAGTTCATAGTAGTGGTCGGAGGGAAAAATGGTCTAGAACAATCATTCTTCTAAGACGTATGTCCAGATTAGAAGAATGGTCCTTGTGTCCCATGGCGTGGCTTTCAACATCTGTTGGAACAATTATTCTTCTAAGACATATGCCCAGAAGAAGAATGGTCCTTGTATCACTCTGTGGAGTGAGTGACTTATTCAACATCATGCCCAATTACTCAGATAGAGTATGGCTTCAAGAGATGATGCAATTAATGCTATCAAATGATATTGATAGTGATGATGTCGCTCATGAGTTGATCTACGTGATCATGAGATAACTTGTGTGGCTGTGATGATGCTATCGGTTGAATGGTATGTTTTTTCTCAAGACCATTTCCTTTAATA
>JZKD02S1604399.1:0-11917 GCA_000966675.3 Picea glauca | reverse complement strand
GTACCCATGCGGGGATTAGAAGATATATGATCATTCCTTACAACCCCCAACAGAACAAGGTTGTTGAGAGGAAGAAAAAGGCCATTACAAGTGCAACGAGATCTATGCTGCATGTTTAGAATTTTCCTTTATGCCTTTGGGCTAAGGCGAGTGTTGTTGCAGTTTATCTGCAGAAAAAGAGTCCCACAGAGTTTTGGGAAAGAAGACTCCTGAGGAGGATTTCACTGGTAGTAGGCTCGATGTTGGGCATATCAATATTTTTGGATCCTTGACATACTCCCATGTCCCTTCAGAGAAGAGGAAAAAGCTAGACCCCACATCCCAATAAGGGATTCTAGTTGGTTGCTTAGAGGTATCGAAGGCCTACCAAATCTACATTCCATCACAACAAAGAGTGGTGGTGAGCATAAATGTTATATTTGAGGAGCGTAGAGCCTTCAGGAGGTATCTCGAGTTGAGAGATAGTATTGAAGAGTTTCTGGAGACTTAGATTGATGTTTCATAGGGAGCACAACCTTAGGTGTCGAGTGCAGTAGTTTCAGGGGTGATAGGGTCACCTTGCACAACTTCAGGTTCACAGTTGCAGGGGGTTCAGGTAGAGGGTGCAAAGGCTTCAGGATATCAGAGTGATGGGATTAGATTTGAGGTGGAGACTCTTAGACATGGATATATTACTTATCCTTTGGTTAATATAGGGAAGAGGAAACCGATATGGTTTCAGTAGACCCTAAAGGAAGCCAAGGAGAATGTATGAGAGCCCAAGATACTATTTAGAGAGAGTAGAGCACCAAAGAGGCTTAGTTCCTACTTGGCGATGGTGATGAGCATCACAGATGCAGAGCCTGAGACATTTGCGCATGCAATTGACCAATAGGTTTGGGGAGAGGCCATGCTAGAGGAGTATGAATCCATTATGCACAATGATGTATGGGAGGTGGTGTCGAGGCCAGAGAAGAAGTCAGTTGTGACTTCTAGATGGCTGTATAAGACCAAATATGTTATATATGGAAGCATAGAGAAACACAAGGCCTAGTTTGTGGCACATGGATTCTCTCAGGTAGAGGGAGTTGATTATGATGAGACATTCACACTAGTTGCAAGATACACTTCCATTCGGAGTATTATTTCTATAGCGGCAAAGATGGCTTGGAGGATACATCAGATGGATGTAAAAACCACATATCTTAATGGATTTATTAAGGAGGAGGTGTACATTGAGAAAGCACAGGGGTTTTAGGTGTGTAAGAGAGAGTCTCATGTGTGCTTCCTGAGAAAGAAACTGTATGGTCTAAAGCAAGCTCCCAGAGCTTGGTATTCGCGCACTGAGTCATATTTTCTTCAGATGGGATTTGAGAAGATTGATGTTGATCCTAACCTCTATTACATCATTAGAGGTGAGGACACTATCATTCTCATTTTGTATGTGGATGACTTATTCATCACAGGAGAAGAGCATCTCATAGTTGAGTGCAAGATGAGTCTTGCATCAGAGTTCGAGATGACTGACATCAAGTTGATGCATTATTTCTTGGGCATGGAGGTATGGTAGGAGGAGGGACACATCTTCCTGGGACAGGGAAAGTATGTTGCAGACATTTTGAATAAATTTTAGATGGAGGACTACAGGCCTATGTCAACACCCATGGTGATCCATATTATTTTTTGAACGAAATAAAATTAGAGATATTACAATGAAATACTCATAAAAATCGCCAGAAATAGAGAGATACAACAATACATGATTTCTATTAATGAAAGAAATGTATAGAGACTATAAAAATACAGAGTGCAAGACTCGCTAGAATGGTGGTAGATTTATCTCTGAGAAGAGATGTGACGGCTACGCTCATTCACAAGAAGATGTTTACAATGAGGCTCTGAAAGCCTTTTTATGATAAACATGAATGCCAAAACCCTAGACATCCAAAAACATAACCCTAGGAGATGAAGTGCCAAAATTCACGTGGGACCCATTGGGGTAAGTTTGTACATTAACTTCCTGGGTATGTAACGTTTTGATCAAATACAAGATTGATATTTAAGCCTTAGGAGACAAGAGACAAAGTAATAATAAGCTAGTTGATATTAAATTGTAGCAATAGTAAAGTTTACAACAACAATTGATTATTTTTAACAACTGCGATAAAAACACTTCAGAAATGCTTGAAAAGACAATGAAAAATCAACATTCACTATGTAGAATGATTACCAATTGTCACAAGCAAATTCGGATATGGTTAGCTAGAAATTGTGTTAGTGTATGCAGAAAATTGCAGCAGTTAGTAAGGCTGAAACAAATTTTTGTAACATCAACCACAAAKTTAGTAAGTTAGACTAATTTAGGGTTAGATTTATTTGGTAAAAGATTGATAGAGGAGAGTAATAAAKTTGTTTGATCAATCCTTCACAAGAGCAAGTAGAAATCRATKCCTTTTGGGATTATGGAGTCAATTACAACAACAACAAATAACTTGGAGAAATAAATGATAATAATGGTATAAGGAAGGATAAATAAAGTATTGAGGTGTTGGMACTTCAAGGCCTCAAGATTTAAGTCTCAAAGATGGAATTTTRGCTAGAGTGCAAGCTCTTTTGGGCTCTAGCGAATTCCTCTTCTCCTTGGACACTTGAAATATAATATGAACAAACTACTAAAGTATGATTCCTAAAGTTCTAGCACTTTTAGGTCTTTAGGAACATAATCTAGTGAAATATTTTCTTGACAATTTAACAAGTTGAAAGAGCTAGAGAAGGACAAAGCACCTTATGTCCCTTCTCCTAAGGCTTCTTAGCCATAAATTTCATAATATTCAATGTGAAAATTAAAATATACCATAACCATTCAAAGCATGAAAAGAAAGTGCATATTTTACTTACTTCACCAAGAATAATCAAGCATCAAACCCTATATTTGCAAGACACTTCACCAAAGAATGATCCAAGAAGCATTAAACCGAGTCTCCAAGCGGTGCACATCATAATTTCAATGAATAACTCCCAAAAAGGGCGCAATTTCAGTCCTTTCTCTAAGTGAGGAGAGTTCTGATGATAATATGAATTTGGATAGCCATATTTGTATGGGAAATCCTGGCCTTATTATCCAAAAGTTGTATTTTCACATTTTTGAGCCTACTTCTCAGTTTGCTCATTAAAATTTAAAATGAATTCAATTTCTTACAAAATTCCCCTCAAAGGGTGATGTCATGCCCTTCTAGGGTGACGTAGAGCTCCATATGAAGGTCGTTGGGGTAGAGGAGTGTAGTGTTTGGCCTTCAAAAATCTTAGGATGTCTCCAACTTCTAGAAAAGATGCCAAGTGTCCATCCTTCACCCTCAATCTATCTCCACAAAACCCTATCTCATTGAAGTGATGTCATAGGATAGGTAGGTGATGTCTAGCCCTCAAAAGCACAACGTCTAAGTATGGGATGATGGGAACTCTTCATCTAGGCCTTTCCAGAGTTTCTCCAAAGGCAATGACCTCCTTCTTCATTGTTAAACAAGTCATCACAATCCTACCCCAGATGAGGGGCTCTATATCCATTCCTGGACTCCAAATCCCTCATGAAGGTACGAATACGTCATCTCGTCATGAATACTTGTCCATCGGGAAAGGTCTTACAAAAAACAAGAAGATACGCCCTCCAAGGGTCCATAAGTCACAGGATCATGCTAAGTAAGCCACATCTAATAATCAAACCACTCGAACATGTCCATAAAACCCCCCTTTTCAAACTAAACAAATGCTCAAAGACGTTACACAATTTGTCAAATTTAGGTGTGGGAGGGGTGTCAAGGAATCCTATTGGGACAATCAGTCCTCAAGTCAAGGGTGTTTTCCAAGAGAAAACCATCTAAGTAAAGAAGATGAAGTGGATGGGGGTAATACTTTTGGGCATGGGGTTCATGAAATTAAAGGGTTCATATTGTCTCATTTATTGGTGCCTTTGTAGAGGGTATTCTGCTCTTCGTCCGCGATGCAAAATTTTTCCAAGCCCATTTATTTGTCGTTAATTAATTAAAGTACAAAACAATTGGGTACTCCAAATGGGTAACATTAAACTTGGGAGGAAGTATCACAATGTCACTAGAAGGGAGAGATACATAGAGTTCCATAGCGGTAAAGCATAGGTTGTAACACACTTTTGTATATACCTCAACCAATGGGACGTCTATATATGTGAACTTCAATTTTGCAGGTCTTATGATTTTAAGAGATAATGCTTCATTGTTTCTCAAGACCTCTTGGGTGAGCAATTGGAACGTTTATGATTTGGATTTTATCTTTTTCCAACTACTTTCCCCTTTGGGCCTTTATCCCCTTCTACCCATGAAATGAGGTACAATCCCTTCTTGGGTCAGTACAACTAGAAATCCCAAAAGATAAGGAGATGAAAGGAAATAAGTGTGGAAATTCATAAGTATGATGGGGAGTGGTTGATGAATCTTCAAACAAACCATCGATAACACCCTATTCTCGAGGATGACCAACTTACTAGGACAAAATGACACCCACTGTTGTAACAGATTTTGAATTTTTCTCTACCTAGTGTCTTCATCCTAAATGTCTTTAAGAATCGCATCAAGCTTATAAATTAACTAGGGATCTCAACTCTAAATTACCTCTAACTTGTATCAGATTGTTGAAAGACTTGTAGGGCTTTTGGGAAGAAAGTTTGTGTTATGAGGTAGAAGAGTATTTATAGTATATCAAAGGATGCCTTGGTAACCCGAGATCTCATGAGAAACCTACTCGAAGAAGTGAAGCTCCAGGTCCTCAATTGCATGAACAAAATCCTGAAAATAATGACATCCAATACACCACTCCACAACGATCTATTGAAAGATATATTAGAGCTTACTGTCAAGTTTTACAGATGTAGGAATTCTTATTATACGCTTCTATACAAACTGTATAATGACCGAGATTTTGGATGAGAGTTCTGATGACAATTTTACACAACAACCAACATGGCTGAAAAGAGTTAAGTATTCCGGAAAAGTTTGTTAATACTCTGGTGAATGAATTCGCTTATGACCCAATTCGACTGCCTCTCACAGATGACCCTGCTCAGGTGATTTATAACTGCAGGACACTAAACATAGTGTTGTTAATCCATACACCCGCCAACCTTTTGACATTATCTATTCCATACCTTAGATTGAGCAAGAGAGAGATGAAAGATTTCTTGAAGAAGCTGATTTCCAATTTTGAATGTCTAGTTCATATCTCTCATTCGGGAAAAAGAAATATGCCTCTAGATCTTATGTCATGTTGGAATTCCCTGTGGTAGGACTTTGATTTGCTGCATCTTTATTGTCAGTACCGTGAAGAAAACAGGGAGTTATTTTCGTTGATTAGAGGGTACGAGTACCTGTTCGAAATCATTAATGGATCACTAATTCATTTGTGGAGCAAGTACTATAATAATGCCAAGGAAGTGTGCACAAAAGTGTTAAATATCATGGATGTCATCGGTTTGGAAGACCATCACTTGCAGATGACACCCCAAAAACTCAGTATCGACCTTTATATGCATTTTGTATGATATTGCACCAAACGAGCATTCGAAAATCCAGACTAGGGTTTTGAATATTTATTGTTTTATTGATGTCACTCTCGATCTGTTAGCTCGACACCAGAATGAAGACCTCTACTACGGAACTATAATCCTCAAAGTTTCCATAGACGATGAACGTGGACCAAACACCAACACATGCCGCATGCACAAAACGTGGACAACACACGCCGCACACCAATCATGGGATTTCGGGATTTTGAATATCATTTTTCACACTATGATTCTTCCTCCGAAAGTCTGAAAGCCGAGTTCCCAGTTCAGCATATTGAAGAGTCTTTGTTTAAGAGCCCTGGAGCCCCAGGCAAGCCATTTTTTCCATCTCAGCATGTGGAAGAGAGAATTTCCAGACTAGATTCAAGCACAACTCATTATTATCCTGTTGAGGGCCTAAGTGAAAAGAATGAGAATTCTGCACTACTTCATTACATTCAACTCGAACAAGATGACTCCAAGATAAATGTTCAACTAGAGATTTTTGTTCTCAGTGCCAAGCAAGCAATCTTTAATCAGCTTAGATCTATCGAGTAGTTTGGTTATATTGTTCAACTGAGGACATGAAATGATTCTGGGATTCGAGGAGCATAATTCATTATTCAATCCACTGTCAAGGACCCTGCACAGCTTGATCTGAGAGTGGAGGCATTTCTTAAAATGTTTGAGTGTAAACTACATGCTATGTCAGATGATGAGTTTAAGACAAATGTGGATTCTTTGATTGATAATAAGCTTGAGAAACACAAAAACTTCCAAGAACAATCAAGCTTTTATTGGAGTGAAATTGAGCTTGGAACTCTTAAGTTTGACAGGAAAGAAATTGAAGTTGTTGAATTAAGGAAATTGACTAAGCAAGACTTGATTTACTTTTTTGATAATTACATAAAACATGGTTGTCCCGGAAGAAGAAAACTGATTGTGCAAGTATATGGAAGTTCTCACAGTGAAGCATACAAACAGACCAAGTCTATTGACATATCCTTCGACAAAAACGTTTGTAATGGGAAAACTGTTACGACAGATATTTTAGATAGAGAGCTATTAAAGGATGACACAGTTAAACTTGCTTCTTTAGATCAATCATCTGATATGAACAACTACTCGTGGTCTGGATATTCCTAATGTTGGTCTGGTTATTCATTACAAACTACCCAGAACTACAGATATTTTTGCGTATGGATGCAAATTAAACTGTATACATTGCTATAGATAGTTCGCTAGAAATTAGGATTTATTTGTGCTTTTAAATTAGTTCAGATTACTGTTAGTTAAAGACAATTGAAGTTAGTTAATTGTTAGTTATGATATGATGCGGATTCAACCTCCTTGAGAGAGGGAATTTATATAGAGATACATTCATTGTAAAAGGGGGGGAAGCTGGGAGAAAGCTCTAGGGCGGAGAACTCCTTTTGGAACCCAGAGTTATTTTGAGAGCCCGAAATGGAATTATACAGAGTGACACGTTTTCTTGATATTATGGGATTCATTACAGTCATTTCTTTCACTATGTCATCTTTTTGTCATATTATCTATCTGTTCTTTTATCGGCTGAGTTAAAATNTCATGAATACTTGTCCATCGGGAAAGGTCTTACAAAAAACAAGAAGATACGCCCTCCAAGGGTCCATAAGTCACAGGATCATGCTAAGTAAGCCACATCTAATAATCAAACCACTCGAACATGTCCATAAAACCCCCCTTTTCAAACTAAACAAATGCTCAAAGACGTTACACAATTTGTCAAATTTAGGTGTGGGAGGGGTGTCAAGGAATCCTATTGGGACAATCAGTCCTCAAGTCAAGGGTGTTTTCCAAGAGAAAACCATCTAAGTAAAGAAGATGAAGTGGATGGGGGTAATACTTTTGGGCATGGGGTTCATGAAATTAAAGGGTTCATATTGTCTCATTTATTGGTGCCTTTGTAGAGGGTATTCTGCTCTTCGTCCGCGATGCAAAATTTTTCCAAGCCCATTTATTTGTCGTTAATTAATTAAAGTACAAAACAATTGGGTACTCCAAATGGGTAACATTAAACTTGGGAGGAAGTATCACAATGTCACTAGAAGGGAGAGATACATAGAGTTCCATAGCGGTAAAGCATAGGTTGTAACACACTTTTGTATATACCTCAACCAATGGGACGTCTATATATGTGAACTTCAATTTTGCAGGTCTTATGATTTTAAGAGATAATGCTTCATTGTTTCTCAAGACCTCTTGGGTGAGCAATTGGAACGTTTATGATTTGGATTTTATCTTTTTCCAACTACTTTCCCCTTTGGGCCTTTATCCCCTTCTACCCATGAAATGAGGTACAATCCCTTCTTGGGTCAGTACAACTAGAAATCCCAAAAGATAAGGAGATGAAAGGAAATAAGTGTGGAAATTCATAAGTATGATGGGGAGTGGTTGATGAATCTTCAAACAAACCATCGATAACACCCTATTCTCGAGGATGACCAACTTACTAGGACAAAATGACACCCACTGTTGTAACAGATTTTGAATTTTTCTCTACCTAGTGTCTTCATCCTAAATGTCTTTAAGAATCGCATCAAGCTTATAAATTAACTAGGGATCTCAACTCTAAATTACCTCTAACTTGTATCAGATTGTTGAAAGACTTGTAGGGCTTTTGGGAAGAAAGTTTGTGTTATGAGGTAGAAGAGTATTTATAGTATATCAAAGGATGCCTTGGTAACCCGAGATCTCATGAGAAACCTACTCGAAGAAGTGAAGCTCCAGGTCCTCAATTGCATGAACAAAATCCTGAAAATAATGACATCCAATACACCACTCCACAACGATCTATTGAAAGATATATTAGAGCTTACTGTCAAGTTTTACAGATGTAGGAATTCTTATTATACGCTTCTATACAAACTGTATAATGACCGAGATTTTGGATGAGAGTTCTGATGACAATTTTACACAACAACCAACATGGCTGAAAAGAGTTAAGTATTCCGGAAAAGTTTGTTAATACTCTGGTGAATGAATTCGCTTATGACCCAATTCGACTGCCTCTCACAGATGACCCTGCTCAGGTGATTTATAACTGCAGGACACTAAACATAGTGTTGTTAATCCATACACCCGCCAACCTTTTGACATTATCTATTCCATACCTTAGATTGAGCAAGAGAGAGAT
The DNA here is from genome assembly GCA_000966675.3 of Picea glauca. Classification (NCBI taxonomy): domain Eukaryota; kingdom Viridiplantae; phylum Streptophyta; class Pinopsida; order Pinales; family Pinaceae; genus Picea; species Picea glauca. The sequence continues at coordinate 3,191 of JZKD02S1604399.1, read as the reverse complement.
GAAAGATTTCTTGAAGAAGCTGATTTCCAATTTTGAATGTCTAGTTCATATCTCTCATTCGGGAAAAAGAAATATGCCTCTAGATCTTATGTCATGTTGGAATTCCCTGTGGTAGGACTTTGATTTGCTGCATCTTTATTGTCAGTACCGTGAAGAAAACAGGGAGTTATTTTCGTTGATTAGAGGGTACGAGTACCTGTTCGAAATCATTAATGGATCACTAATTCATTTGTGGAGCAAGTACTATAATAATGCCAAGGAAGTGTGCACAAAAGTGTTAAATATCATGGATGTCATCGGTTTGGAAGACCATCACTTGCAGATGACACCCCAAAAACTCAGTATCGACCTTTATATGCATTTTGTATGATATTGCACCAAACGAGCATTCGAAAATCCAGACTAGGGTTTTGAATATTTATTGTTTTATTGATGTCACTCTCGATCTGTTAGCTCGACACCAGAATGAAGACCTCTACTACGGAACTATAATCCTCAAAGTTTCCATAGACGATGAACGTGGACCAAACACCAACACATGCCGCATGCACAAAACGTGGACAACACACGCCGCACACCAATCATGGGATTTCGGGATTTTGAATATCATTTTTCACACTATGATTCTTCCTCCGAAAGTCTGAAAGCCGAGTTCCCAGTTCAGCATATTGAAGAGTCTTTGTTTAAGAGCCCTGGAGCCCCAGGCAAGCCATTTTTTCCATCTCAGCATGTGGAAGAGAGAATTTCCAGACTAGATTCAAGCACAACTCATTATTATCCTGTTGAGGGCCTAAGTGAAAAGAATGAGAATTCTGCACTACTTCATTACATTCAACTCGAACAAGATGACTCCAAGATAAATGTTCAACTAGAGATTTTTGTTCTCAGTGCCAAGCAAGCAATCTTTAATCAGCTTAGATCTATCGAGTAGTTTGGTTATATTGTTCAACTGAGGACATGAAATGATTCTGGGATTCGAGGAGCATAATTCATTATTCAATCCACTGTCAAGGACCCTGCACAGCTTGATCTGAGAGTGGAGGCATTTCTTAAAATGTTTGAGTGTAAACTACATGCTATGTCAGATGATGAGTTTAAGACAAATGTGGATTCTTTGATTGATAATAAGCTTGAGAAACACAAAAACTTCCAAGAACAATCAAGCTTTTATTGGAGTGAAATTGAGCTTGGAACTCTTAAGTTTGACAGGAAAGAAATTGAGGTTGCTGAATTAAGGAAATTGACTAAGCAAGACTTGATTTAATTTTTTGATAATTACATAAAACATGGTTGTCCCGGAAGAAGAAAACTGACTGTGCAAGTATATGGAAGTTCTCACAGTGAAGCATACAAACATACCAAGTCTATTGACATATCCTTCGACAAAAACATTTGTAATGGGAAAACTGTTACGACAGATATTTCAGATAGAGAGCTATTAAAGGATGACGCAGTTAAACTTGCTTCTTCAGATCAATCATCTGATATGAACAACTGCTTGTGGTCTGGATATTCCTAATGTTGATCTGGTTATTCATTACGAACTACCCAGAACTACAGAGATTTTTGCGTATGGATGCAAATTAAACTGTATACATTGCTATAGATAGTTCGCTAGAAATTAGGATTTATTTGTGCTTTTAAATTAGTTCAGATTATTGTTAGTTAAAGACAGTTGAAGTTAGTTAATTGTTAGTTATGATATGATGCGGATTCAACCTCCTTGAGAGAGGGAATTTATATAGAGATACATTCATTGTAAAAGGGGGGGAAGCTGGGAGAAAGCTCTAGGGCGGAGAACTCCTTTTGGAACCCAGAGTTATTTTGAGAGCCCGAAATGGAATTATACAGAGTGACACGTTTTCTTGATATTATGGGATTCATTACAGTCATTTCTTTCACTATGTCATCTTTTTGTCATATTATCTATCTGTTCTTTTATCGGCTGAGTTAAAATTTGTTTGGAATTTATTTTACATGCTCCTTACACGCAGTTGATAAAAGTTCTGTTTTCAATGATGACTGGTCAGAATTCACTCCAGATAAGTGCTCTGTATTTAGCCATCAGCCTTCAGTTTTTTCTTCCAAAGTCGTAGTGGAAATTCATCCTTGATAGATGCTTTTGCTGTGATGACCTTTTCTTTTCCTTTTTCTGCTATTATGTCATGATTATTTATAGTTGAAAGATAGACTTACTTTGCCTCATTTTCTCCAAGTAATGCGATCACCGCTATGATCTCCTTTCTATGGTTTTCACTTGACTCCATGCCCAATGGACTATTTTCCTGGATCAACCCCCAACTTGATTAAAAATCTTTTCTAATAAGAAATCTAGCCTTCTTACTGTAATTATTGAATATTCCTGAGTAAAGAGCCCTTGGCTGTTGAGAGAACTATCTTTGAGTGTATTAGGTCAGAAGTATACTCAAAATCAATTTTTAGGGTTTGGCTTGCTGCAACCCAAGTCAAGTTATGAACAATAAATAACTTTTTCTTTTAAAAAAATGTGCTAAGGCTTGGCTCTATTGCAACCTAGAGTCAACTCTTGCAACAACACCCACCAAGGTTAAATAAGGAAAAGAGTATAAATTCCAAGAAAACGTTCTGTAATAAAGAAAGATTCTTTGAAAAATATCAAATGATTCAATTATTAGAGTGACACTTAACATGATACCAGACTCATTACCTCATGGAGCAATACCTTCCATCCTTTGGGGCCAGGCCGGTGCGATGGACACTTCTCTGCTGTTGGTGACACTTGATGGTGCATCAATGAATAAGAGGGGCTCTACGTGGATATGGTAGTCAATTTGTCTCTCGACTCTCGAAAAAAAATAAATTGGAGAAATAAATGATAATAATGGTCTAAGGAAGGAGAAATAAAGTCTTGAGGTGTTGGCACTTCAAGGCCTCAAGCTTTAAGTCTCAAACATGGAATTTTGGCTAGAGTGCAATCTCTTTTGGGCTCTAGCGAATTACTCTTCTCCTTGGAAACTTGAAATATAATATGAGCATGATACTAAAATAGGATTCCTAAAGTGATAGAAATTTTAGGGCTTTAGGAACCTAATCTAAGCAAAGATTTTCTTGACAATTTAACAAGTGGAAAGAGCTAGAGAAGGAAGAAGCACCTTATGTGCCTTCTCCTAGGGTTTCTTAGCAAGCAATTTCATAATATTCAATGTGAACAA
>JZKD02S1604388.1:15180-48843 GCA_000966675.3 Picea glauca | reverse complement strand
TAATAAAATTGTAATAACACAAATAACTTTTATCCATTGAATAATACAAATAGCTTAGTATAAGGGAGATGTGTAATTGTGTATATGCTCAACATGAAGCTCACAAGTAACACTTAAAAAGAAATATAAAATATTAAGTAAACAAAAAAATACAATATCAACCATAATCTAAAGTTTAAACAACGATATATGTATGTATGCATGCATATTTTTAGTTATGAAACATTAATATATCTTGCTTTGTCACAATATATTACAATATGATTACGGGTAGAGCGAAGGGATGACAATATGGGGTTGAACCCTCTTTCAAGAGATGTTCCAGATAGTTATAGAGATTTGGTAGATTATACAGAGGATTCCCTGACATAAAATTAAGTTTTTATCAAGTACTCGTAGCCCACCATACAATATTTAAGAAGAAGACTCTCAGTAAAGGAGGTTTTTGGAGGTCCCGCGCAAAATTTAGCTTCGTAAGATCTTTGGGGATCCTTAGACACTAGATTTAGCCATGACAATCTGGCGGAAGGTAGGAATAGCTCTAGAGTTTCGAGTCTTGGTCTCAATGATTACTTTGACAAATTTAGAGGTACGGTGGGTGAGACAGACCACTAGCATGATTTGACAATAAGCCCTCAAAGGGAGGACCATAATGGGGACACTTCCTCTTGTTTTGTCACTTTGATTGAAGATCCAGTGGCTACCAAAGTTTGGGATTCTACTAGTTTTGCGACAGCGAAGGATACAGGATTAGGGTTTTTTGGTGTACATCTGGGTTTGGACCAGTTGTAGGGGTATTATTTGGAACACCCACAAACCCTCACTCATAAGAAGAGGAGGAAAATTCTCAAGCACATGGGGAAGAAGATAGCCCTAGTTGTTGGGAAGGATATTAAGTTAGATGGCATTGTGGAGCTAGATGGAAAAATGTTGGTCGACAAATTTGTAGGTTGCAAGGTTGCACATGCTAGCATGGGGACTTGGATTTTGGAGTAATGGTCTCCATTTTTGGGCTACTCTCCGATTTTCCACATCCTTTACAAAGGCTAGCTAGGGTTTCTTTTTCGCGTTAAGGTAAACATGGAGAAAATTTACAAGGTGCAATGGTTATGGGATTCATCGTTTTTTGTTATGTGACATTGGACTCCACTTTTTTACCCAAACGATGTTAAGTTAGATGTCAACCCGGTTTGGATCAAGTTATCTAGCTTGCCATTAGAATGATGGTCACCAAAATGATTGAGGGCGATAGGGGATCGACTAGGTGACACCTTGACAATTGATGAAAGTTATAAATCTAATAACATATGTACAATGGCTAGGGTTTTGGTTAATCTAAAGATAAAAGATGGCATTTTCAACTCTACATACTTGGTGTGTGGTAGTCGCAAGTTCTCCAAAACTATGGATTATATGAATGTCCCTTTTTGTTGTGTTCAATGTCATAAGGTAGGCCACCTTTTAAAAGAATACCCTCTAAAATATTTTCGGAAAAAATGGGTTACAAAAGGTTCCAAGGTTGATGTGCTTCAAAGTGATGATGTCGGGGAAAAGTCAACATTTCAAATAATGAAGAAAAAAGATTTGTGCTTGGAAAAAGAAATGGTCACATAGGTTCCAAAAAGCTCGACGCCCCCTTTAAAATCAAGTATTGAAGATCTGTCACTAAAGTATATGGAAGAATGGAGAGCATTACAAGAGGAATCAACACTCGACAAAGGAATTGAAGGGTTCCCTTTGGCTGATGACCTCGGTCGCAAGGTTCCCAATTCTACTTAATGGGAGAAGCTTGTTTCCTCTCCAGGTATGATATTTGTTGACTCTCTATTATCTTCCATGAATGACAATAATTTAAGGGATACATATTTTGGTGAACCTAGGGGTTTCTCTATTTTGAATGGTTTTTCGAGTCACTCTGTAAACCCTGACCTAGTGAGTAACACGAAGGTTTTGGTTTGTCCTGACAAAAGTCTCTCTCAGGAAATATGTGGAGACATTGTTTCGAGGGAGGTCCCAGTAACTATTGGAAATAACCCCATTATGTCGATGGGGGGAAATCCTCTGCTGAAGAAACAATTTCACTTTCATCCTTGAGCATGAATGAGAGGGGTGGAGGACCATATGACCTCAGATCGAGAAAAAAAAAATTCATCACAGACTTTGCTCCATTGGGAGGTCTAGGCTTTGACTTGGGTACATGTCACATTGTCAAGTCTTTGTTTTGATTTGTTTTGGTACAATCTACAAGACCTTGTCTTGTTATTTACCTTGCCATTTGTCATCATATTACCCTATAATGACATATCTTTTACCATTTTTCCTCCAAAACACATTCTTGGTTCAAAGGTAATTATCTTAGCCTAAGTATTTCATTTTTTCTTGTTTATTGAATGAAATGTGTTAATTACTCAATCTGATGACATTACTAGAACATTCATGTAGTTTGTTGAACAGGTCATGTAGTTGCCTCAATGGTTGAGATATTTGCCAGTCGTTCCAGTCGATTCAAAGATATGGGTTCTGGAGAGAATCGAGTACACATGGACATCAAATATCCAACTTGGCCAACACTACAACACCAAAGGTGCTATGTCGATTCAACATTCTAACCGTTATTGTAATGCGCACGATTTTGTTGCGATTTCATGCCTTCGCTCATGAAATCGTAACAAAATGACTTGTCACAAGATTTTGTTATCTGGATTGGTTTTTCTGAAGCTAAAATTGTAATATCTCGATTATGCTTAGTGGATTCCACGGGATTGGAAGTTAAAGAGTTGTTAGTATTTAATTTGAAACTTGTTGTATAAATATAAGAGGTAATCATGCCCGAATAGATGATTTGATAAGTTGATAACAGTATTAAGCAGAAGTAGATTGAACTTTGTCTGACATATATATACGTACTATGTTAGTTATTGAATATAAAGACTGGTTCATGTGCATTTATCTGTTGCGTTCCTGAGCTTGTAAGTGTTTGTGGGCATACTTACGAGAGAAGGTAGGCCCCCCTTCATCTTAGAAGTAGCACCCTAGTTGTTTTATTTACTTTGTTACATTAATATTAATTGTAATTTTGTTGTTGGTAATCGATTCATTCAATTCAATTCATGTAGATTCTTTAATGGAATTATATAGTGAGGATTAGTTCATTAATGTTGCAGTTTTATTTCTTGCTTGCAGCTTAGTTGATGCTTGTGATAACATGAGTCCATGCTTGATTGTTTGATGGTTTAATTGGTAATTCTTTGCACAAGGATTGTCAAGAGCTGCAGATTGATGCAATCAATAATGGTCATTCTTTAATGATCAACAATTTCCCATGATAAATACCTTGATCACGTGTATTAGCTTTTGATTTTGTTGCTTTTGTTTCAAGTTAATGGTTTCCAATCTGATGAACATAGTGGATCCAACGGAGTACTACTAGGAGTAAAAATATATACCCAACATACAATTTGACCTTAGAATTTACACTATTAGATGAGCAACTAGATTGAATTTATTTCATATCTTATTGGAATGGCATGTCTCTGATATTTGTTCTACATATATTTTTCGTGGTGCTTCATAAGTATACAAACCCGAATTGATAATTAATGTAACAAATTAATATTATATAATTCGCCCAACATTTCGGTGTCGTTGTCGATGAAGCGTTGAAGGAGCTAATCTCAAGAGAGTGTGTAATTTTTTTCCTTTAGTTTTTGCAAGACCAACATTTTTGACTCGAAATGTGGAAGCAATAAGACGAGAGGTGAAAAATCCTACACAAAATACTTTAGTGAGTCTCCACGGGCCCTTGTCATGTTGGAAATTTTAGTAGCTTTAATTTCTAGAATGATAAAGATTGTATGAATAAGCCTAAGGGAATTAGAGGTGAAAATCCTCAAAATAAAGCCAACCCTACCACCCCATCTAGTGGTGTTGCAAGTGCCACCCACTCTACTAACCCCTTGGCAAGAAAGGTTGGAGGAGGAACTTCAGGAATAAGAGCTAAAGGACCTAAGAAGGTTTATATACTTGAACCAATCAAGGAAGAGATTCCCACACTAGAGGTAGTGTTTATCCATACTCTAGAAGGAAAACTTGACATCAAATTCCAAACCAATCTGATTCAAGACCCAGACATAGTGGCAACACCCTCTTAAGCATCTATAACACAATAACTACCTCTCATTTTGTGGCACGAGATGGTAGGTGAAGAAGTAATAGGAAACAACCATGAGGAGACAACCAATCAAATATCCTAGTGGGATAGCACAAATGAAGAACATCCCCCCATCTACTCTACCAAACTTTCATGGTCTGGCCAGCGAAGACCCTGATGCTTTTTTATTTGGGTTTGATGTGCTTTGTAGGAGCTATGATTACTCTACTACTACCCAAAATTAAAATTGTTTCTCGCCACCCTGAAGGGTGCAACCCTCTGATGGTTTATGGGCCTCGGTGGTTATAGCATTTAAACTTGGGATGAGATGAAGAAAGTGTTTCTAAAGAAATACCAAGACTACTGCAAAGACAAAGAACTCGGAGAAGAAATATTCAATATGACGCAAAATGAGGGCGAAAGTTTGGAAGACTACGTGGATCGATTTCAATATAACCTTCAAAAATCAAAACAAAGCTAACCGAGCAAAGAAACAATAAGAATGATTATGTTAAGAGGCATGCGGGATGAATGGTTGGAAGTTCTCAACCTAATGGGATCAAGTGATGTTTCTCAACTGCCATATGATGAGGTCTGTGATATATGCAGGTAGTATTCAAGGGGAAACTCCAAGACTGGTATAAGCTCTAGAAATGTCACTTCTACGTTCACAAAATATGTTGCAGGAGTAGGGGTCACAAAGGTTGAAATTGGTAACATGTTTGAAAATTTTAAAACTGACATTATTAGCTCTTTAAGTTCACAATTGGATGTTTTGCAGGTTAAGAAGAAGGAATCATCAGAAAAAAACTATGTCTATATTCTGTCCAAAATGCACAAAGAAGCATACTTGGAAGGAATGCCCACTGGACACCATCAAAATCTGTGGCATTTGTGAAGAATCACACGCCACCAAGGAATGCCCTTCCTAACCAAGAATCTAGGCAATATATTTTGGAGAGCAAGGAGACTCAACTTCACTGTATGTGATGGCACCATAAAAACCATGGAAACAACCTTTAGGTATAGTTCAAAACTCTGCATCTCAATTTCCTTATTCTCATAACCATATGTGGAATATTCATATGCCATGGTAGCATTGGCCACCTTAAGCTAGTTCATAACAAAATTGGCAGCAAGGTTGGAATGGTCCATCTTATGATGGCACAACTACTTTTCCTTATCCTACACCACCACCATATACATACCCCTCACAAGCTCCTTAATAACAAATCAACCAGCCACAATAACTTTCATTACCATCTTCTCAAAACCCTCCACACCCAACCCAAATATGTGCCCATCCTATCGCAAATCCTAATAATAATAATCTATTTCAGGCCATGTATGGAGATGATATGCAAACCTTTTTCTGTGTCACTACAAGAAATTCACTTGAGGTCTGAAAAAGTTCTTAACCCAAAATTCTTAGTAATTTTCAAAGAAAACATAATGAATTTTAGGTATATCATTTTTGGGGGATGATTCAGACTGTGGAACTTGGAGGTTATTAATAGTACATATTAAGGTATTTATGGTAAAAATTTCATCTTCTGGGTCATCACATGTTAGGAGATACACCATGTGAAAGATAGGGTATTTGACTAGTCCTATTAACTAGTCTCAAACTGGTGTTCCGGGTAAAATCATCGTATGTTCTTAAAAAAGGATCCAAATTTAGTGAGACTAGTTGAGTTAGAAAGAGGACAATATGTAGTATTCTTGGTACAAGTTTCATAATCAGATATCAAATATTGTGTGTGTGGCACATTGTACAAGTTCGCTCTACCATAAAGGCTAAAAAATAGTAAGGTTTGCGAAAGTTACCCTAAATTTCACTTGTCACATCCAATTTTGGTCAAACCTATGGTATTGCAGAGAAGACACTTCAGAGTACTACAGGCCAAAATTCCAGACTCAGAAGGGCCAAAATTTCAGAAATACATCAAAAGGAAGGTCGACTAGCAGGAAAGACTCCAAATTAAGGGCTTGAAAGGTACATAACTTACAATTGGCATAAATTTTTATTGGAAGATCTGTTTTTGGTGATTCAAAATTTATGATAAAGAGGAAAAAGAGGATAATTATTATTTTATCACATGACTCCAAAGGTTTCTCCAAAAAACACTAGTAATCCTCATAAAAAACACAAGCATGACTTCCGAAGAAAATGAAGACTTCAAAAATAAGCTAACCCAATTACATAACCAAGTTGATGAGATGAGTAGTAGTATGTTAAAACATGTGCATTTAACAGATTCTCAAGAACACATGGAAAAGAAGATGGAAGAACATAGGTATAAAATGGAAATAAAGATGAATGAAAATCAGAAACATGTGGAAAATTAGATGGAAGAATTGAAAAGGTCCATGTATGAAATGTTGTTACATACCCTAGATGACAGACTTCCTAAAGGAGATAACAATATGCAAGGAATTCATGAAAATGTAGAGGAAATAAAGATTGTGTTGATATTTTGATGTAACTATGGAAGATATTCTTTTGTATTTGTATTGGTCAAACCTCAAGAAGGTTATTGTGATCTTATTATATAAATCGAGTCAAAATAAATTATTATTTTATTGTTATCCTTATTGTAAAAGTCAAAATATCCCCTCTTAGGGTTGCGTCTTTTCAGGAGTCAATTACGTGTATAAATAGAGGTCGAGTTCTTCTCATTTGTATACACACAAAACTTTCCTTCTCTTGTGTATTTGGAGGATAACAAGGAAGGTCTAGCGCAAGAGGTCTTGGTTTCTTGGTCTTTGGTATCTTGGTCTTGGTCTATTTGTGGAGAGCTATAATGTGGCATTGTACTAGTTGAAGGAATCTATATTGAAGAATCGTTTGTTGGGTTTTCTCCCACACAAGGGTTTCTGAGGATATATCTTATGTTCTATGATTGTTTATCTTTCAATGATCCTATTACGTGCAATTGTTAATGAATGTTAAAGAAGATAATTACAAATTCTAAAATTATAACTTGGTATCAGAGCAGGCCTAAATAGAAGACAGTTCACAGATCTAGAAGACAAAAGGATCCATTTTTCTTGATAGGAGTGGTTTTCTGACAAGACAAGACCACTAACAAGTGCACCCTAGTGGAGCGCATCTTTTCCCTGGATCAAATATTCAGAATCAAGAATTAGTGATTTAGGGGCACGATAGCTACCATAACTAGGATTGATGATAAGCTGGAGGGAGTTGACAACTTCAGAGCATGGAGGTATAGAGTATCCCTCCTCCTAGAAGAACATGATCTATAGAAGTTCATTAAATAAGTGGCTCCATAACTAGAGGGAGATGAGGCTAAAGCAAAGCACAAGAAGGATATGGTCAAAACAAAGAGTATTATTGCATACTCCATTAAGGACCATCTTAATCATCACATATCTTCATTATCCACTCCAAAATAAATGATGGATGCCTTAACCTGATTGTTTGAAGGAAACAACATTAATCAAAGAATGACCTTGAGAACTCAATTAAAGAATGTGAGGATGCAAAATTCAGAAACCATCCACTCTTACTTCTCAAGAGTGAACTAGATCAAGGAACAGATAGAAGCCATTGGTGATACAATGAATGGCGAAGAAATGGTGTTGACCACCTTGAATGGCCTCCCAAGGTAATGGGATGCATTTATTCAAGAGATATGCTCAAGAAGGAAGCTACCCAAGTTTAGTAGGTTATGGGAATATTGCAACCAAGAAGAAGCAAGGATGACGACAAGAGAAGAGAAGATGACAGATGATGATCAATCCATAGCCACCCACATCAAGAAAGGAAAGAGCAAGAAATAAACCTCCTCACCCAAGAAGTTTCAGAAGGGCCGAAGAAATAACCCAAATATCAGATGTTTATGTTGTCAAAAAATGGGACACATTGCTAGGAATTGTTCCCTCATTCATAGACCAAGGTAAAAGAAAGGAGGTAAAAGGCATCATGTTCATACAATTGAAGATGATGAGCCACACAAGAAGGTTGCAAAGGAAGATGAATCAAGTGGTGAGGAGTATGTTCTTATCTCAGCCCTTACGGGAATTGTCACTCCTAGAAGCGACATTTGGCTGGTGGACAGTGGTGCTTCCAAGCACATGATAGGTTATAAAGACTCCTTGTCTAACCTTACTCATAAGGATTCACTGCACAAGGTGAAATTCATAGATGACTATCAATATCTGATCAAAGGGGTAGGAGAAGCCTCCTACAAGTTAGACTCATGAAAGCCAATGAAGATGAAGGAAGTTCTCTATGTTTCTAGATTGAAGAATAACCTTCTCTCAATTTCAACATTGGATGAGAAGGGTTATCGAGTTGCATTTGTTGATGGACAAGTTCTTATGTGGCCTAGAGGGAAGACTTTTGATGATGTTGTGGTGATTGGAGTTCAAGAGGGAGGACTCTACAAATTGTAAGGGAAATCAGATTCAACATTAATTCACGACATTGTGAATCCCGGTGAGTTATGGAATAGGATATTTTCTCACTTACATTACAAGGCCCTATCGTGTGTGAGCAAGATGGTGACAAGACTACCATAGATCCAGGTAAAACTAGACAACACGTGCAAAGGTTGTACACAAGGCAAGAACGTGAAGCACTCATTTCCCAACAGTGATAGTAGAGCCAAAAGAGTATTGGGCATCGTGCACTCAGATTTGTGTGGACCAATGTCATTAACTTAACTAAGCGGGCATGTATATTATATGTCTTTTATTGATGATTACTCACGTAAAACTTGGATCTATTTGTTGAAGGAAAAGAATGAATTGTTTGGCAAATCCAAAGAATTCAAGGCAGTGGTAGAAAACCTAATAGAGCGGAAGATAAAGACCTTGGAATCAGATAATGGAGGAGACTTCACTTCAGAGGAATTCAAATAATATTGCAAGGAAGTTGGGATTAAGAGGGAGATTTTTACTCCCTACAATCCTCGGCGGAATGGAGTAGCAGAAAGAAAGAATCAGACGATCATGGAAGCAATGAAGGATATGATCCATGATCAAGATCTACCTATGCATCTGTGAGCAGAAGCAACAAAGACTGAAGTGTATGTGCAAAACACAAGTCCCCACAAAGTACTTAAAAACAAGACACCAGAGGAGATGTTTTCAAGAGAGAAGTCGGAAGTCAACCATCTAAAAATATTTGGTTGTCCTGTATTTGTGCATGTCCCCAAGGAAAAGAGGAAAAAATTGGATCCATCCAGAAAGAATGGCATATTTGTTGGTTACAGTGACACATCAAAGGCATACATGATATATATTCCTGGTCCCCGTAAAGTTGAGATTAGTTGAGATGTCACCTTCGATGAGAGTGTAGCTTTCAACAAATTAAAATAGGACTGTGAAAAATAGGTTCATGAGGAGGAGAATGAAGTTACTAGAGTTCCAGAGGCAGAGGCAGTTGAACCAGAGGAAGTCACTCATGAGGATAATGACATGGCAGAACCTTAGAGGCCAACAATGACACTTCCTTGCAAGAAAAGACCATATTGGTAACATGAGCTCATGGAAGATGCAAAAAGATGTGGTGCCCCAAAAAATTATCTCACGGAAAGTAAGAAGTCGAAACCATATTCCAACTATGTGACATGTTTGTGTGGTATCATGGATGCAGAACCGTCCAGTTATGAAGAGGTCGTAGAAAAGTGGGTATGGAAGGATTCCACGGGGGAGGAATATCAGTCCATATTAAAGAATGATGTATGGGATGTGGTCCCCATACTGGAGGAGAAATCAATAGTAAGTTCAAAATGGATCTATAAGACGAAACATGCAGCTAATGGCAGTATTGAAAAGTATAAGGCTAGATTTGTGGCTTGAGGATTCTCTCGGAAGGAGGGCATTGACTATGAGGAGACATTTTCTCACGCGGAGAGATATACCTCGATTAGGACTATCCTTTCGTTGGTCACAATAATGAAATGGAAGGTGCATCAGATGGATGTGAAGACAACCTTCTTGAATGGTGAAATAAAATAGGAAGTATATGTGGAGCAACCACAAGGGTTCGAGGTACATGACAGGGAGAAGCATGTGTGCAGATTGAAGAAGGATTTATATGGATTAAAGCAGGCACCCAGAGCATGGTATGGCATGATCAACAGTTTTCTGACGAGCTTAGGATTTACAAAGAGTAGTGTAGATTCTAACCTTTAGTTTAAGGTTATGGATGATGGTCCAATAATACTACTGTTGTATGTGGATGACTTATTTCTAATAGGTGTGGAAAAGATCATCTCAGAGTGTAAGAGAAAATTGGCTGCTAAGTTTGAGATGAAAGATATTGGGATGATGTATTACTTTTTGGGTCTTGAGGTATGACAGAGACAAGATGAGATCTTTTTGAATCAAGGGAAGTATGCAGTGGAAATCTTAAAGAGGTTCGAGATGTTGGATTGCAAGGCAATGGCTACACCTATGGTACCAAATATGAAGTTGTTATAGGATACGACTTCAGAGACTATGGATGTTACTTTATATAGGTAGATGGTGGGTTCGTTGATGTACTTGATGAACATGAGACCCGATATAAATTTTATTGTGAACTCCCTAAGTCAATATATGGAGCAACCCAGGTAGGTTCATTTGGTTGCAACAAAACATGTGATGAGGTACCTTAAGGGTACATTGGATTCAGATTGGGCCAACAATATTCCTTATCAGAAGAGCACTTCAACATATTGCTTCAGTCTATGCTCTAGTATGGTTTCATGGAGTAGTAGGAAGCAGTCATGTGTAGCACTCACTACGACCGAAAATGAATATATGGCAGCATGTGCAACATGTAGAGAAGTAGTGTGGTTTTAGAAGCCGTTGTCTAGGTTCTTTGGTTTCAAACTGGCATTGACTTGCATTTGGTGTGACAACCAGAGTTGCATGAAGTTGTTAGAGAATCTAGTATTCCATGATAGGTCAAAGCATATCGAGATCAAATATCACTATATCAGGGATATGGTGCAGAGGGGAGTAGTGAGGCTCTAGTACATGACTATTGAGGAGCAGGTTGCAGACGTGTTGACCAAGCCACTGTCGAGGATGAAGTTTGAGCACTTCAGGGACAAGCTTGGCATGGTCCCTCTTTCAGAGGGAGTGATGAGGTACAGATGCATTGTAGGGTAGTGGATTTCCTGGGGACATGTTGTATCTATTTGAGAGCTACCCATAGGCCTTGGATGCATTAGCTGTGAAGTCATAGGGGTGCACATGAGGAGGTATAGGTGCATTGCAGGGTAGTGGATTTCATGGGGACATAATTTAAGTTATTTGAGAGCTACCCGTAGGCCTTGGATGCATTAGTTGTGAATTCATGTTGAACTATGGATATTCGATTATGTATAGATTCATGTGTTCAACAGTCAATGGTCATGAGCTCGTGTGGCAACAAAGAATACCTTCTTAGTTAAGAGGGAGTGTTGATATTTTAATGTAACTACGGAAGATATTCTTTTGTATTTGTATTGATCAAACCTCGAGAAGGTTATTGTAATCGTATTGTATAAATCGACTCAAAAGAAATTATTATTTTATTGTTATCCTTATTGTAAAAGTCAAAACATCCCCTCTTAGGGTTGCATATTTTTGGGAGTCAATTATGTGTATAAATAGAGGTCGAGTTCCTCTCATTTGTATACACACACAACTCGCCTTCTCTTGTGTATTTGGAGCATAGAAAGGAAGGTCTAGCGCATGAGGTCTTGGTTTCTTGGTCTTGGTCTATTTGTGGAGAGATATAAAGTGACATCGTACTGGTTAAAGGAATCTATAGTGAAAATTTGGTTGTTGGGTTTTCTCCCCCATGAGGGTTTCCCAAGATATATCTTGTGTTCTGTGATTGTTTATATTTCAGTGATCCTATTACATGCAATTGTTAATGAATGTTAAAGAAGACAACTTTAACTTCTAAAATTATAACAGATTGAGTCCCAAAATCATGATTATTCATCACTTCAAGAGCCACATCATCAAGGTTTCAATGCGGCACCAAGGAACGACTTCATCCCAAAGATCAATATGATGAAGTTTGATGGTAAAGATCCTATAACATGGATATTCCAAATGGAGTAATTATTTGATCTACACCAAACACCATGATTACAAAAGGTGCCTATTACATTCTTGTATTTAGAAAATGATCAATCTGTTTGTATCAATGGCTTTGTGAAAGAAAAAAGAATTCTATTATCTCTTGTCCCATTGTTATGGGTGAATTGATATCAGATTATGGGGATATTAAGAGCAATACATTATTTAGTCAATTCATAAATCTCATGCAAAAATGTCCAATTTCAAAGCATATTCAACAATTCCAAAAGATCAATCTTAGGTTAAAGAACATTCATGAGGATAATTTGTTAGATATCTTTATGGGAACTTTAAAGGAAAACATTCGACATGAAGTGCGTCTCTTCGAATCTAAATCCCAAGAGAAAGCTTTTAGTATGGCAAGGAAAGTGGAAAACAAAAATATGGCTACTAGAAGGGGGGATACTGATAACTATAGAGAGCACCATGTTCCCTCTCCTAAACTGACAAGGTTGACACCTCAACAAATGCATGAAAGAAGAGAAAAGGGACTGTGTTTTAATTGTGACAACAAGTACATTAAAGGGCATAAATGTAGTGAGAAGAAAATATTATACATTGACTGTGAAGAGGAAGAATATCACGAAGTGGAACCATCACAAGAGATAGATCTAGAAGAGACTACTCCAACAATATCTTGTCATGCGTTGGCCGACATCAGTACTCCACAAACCCTCAAAATACAAGGATACATAAAAAAGAAAAAGGTAACAATATTAATTCATTATGGTATTACCCGTAATTTCATTAATTATAAATTAGCAAAAGATCTCAATTGCTTTTCATATCCCGCACCAGAGTTCCAAGTAATGATTGCAGATGGAGGTACCATAAATTGTTTAGGGAAATTCCATAGCATTAAGCTCAACATGGGAGAGTATTTTCTGGATATCCCCATGATTTCCATTTAAAGGGGGGGTGTTGATGTTGTATTAGGGGTCCAATGGTTACAATCCTTGGGAATAATGGCCCTTAATTTTCAAGATCTTTTGATGGGATTTTCCTCAGATGGAAAGGAAATTGAGCTTAGAGGTATCCAAGGGAAACCCTCTAAAGTGATAAGCTCTAATAGCATGATGAAATTACTTAAAAAGAGACACCAGAGTGTAGTGGCATAATCGTGCTCACTTGATGCTCAAACATCTATATCCTCTACTCCATTAGAACTACAAATACTTATCAACAATTATTCCAAGGTATTTGGTGAAATGCCTAAGGGTATTCCACTTATTCGAGATCATGACCATGCTATTCATTTGCAACCAGGAAGTGTACCACCTAACATTAGGCCTTACATGTATCCATATGCACAGAAGAGTGATATTGAGTACATGATCCATGAAATGTTAGAGGCCAACATCATTCAACCCAACCAAATTTCTTCCTCTTCACTAGTGGTGATGGTTACAAAAAAGGATGGTTCATGGCATATGCATCCACATTATAGACATCTCAACAAGATGACCATCAAATATAAGTTTCCTATTCCCATTATTAATGAATTATTAGATGAATTGCATGGAGAATTTTTTTTTACTAAGATGGATCTTCGTTCAGGCTATCCTCAAATCAGAATGAGGCAGGAAGACATCCCTAAAATAGCTTTTAGAACACATGAAGGTCATTATGAGTTTTTGGTTATGCCAATTGGACTTACCAATGCACCTTCTATTGAATTTTACTAGACAAACACTTAGTCAATAATAAGATTTCAACTTCCAATAGTCATTCACCAATAATGCAAGTTAACACATGAATTCAACTAAAACTATGAACAAAAATACAAATGACTAAGCAATCTGAAAAACAACATCGGAAATAAATGAATAGTAGACAACATTCAAGTACACATTAGACACAAAGATTTCTTGGCAATGCCCCTGGAAAAACTCTAAAGGGAAAACCAACCAAGGAAAGATTTTTTTATTGAGCTCGTGGGAAAAATATTTATGAGTTTACAACAACAATCTTTTCAGTATTAATTACAACAATACTTATATCGAAATCTATGCCAACACCACCTCGATTTATTTCCCCATCTTGTTGTCTCATTTTTTGTGCCTATATGACCCAGTACAACAGAAAAAATACAACAGTACGACCTCGATTTTTGTGCCCAGATTATAGATAGCTTAACAAGATGACCGTCAAAGATAAGTTTCCTATTCCTACCATTGATGAATTATTAGATGAATTGCATGGAACAAAATTCTTTACTAAGATGGTTCTTCATTCGAGCTATCATAAAATCAGAATGAGGCAGGAATACATTCCTAAAAAAACTTTTAGAACACATGAAGATCATTATGAGTTTTTGGTTATGTCAATTGGACTTGCTAATGCACCTTCAACATTTAAAAGCTTGATGAATTCTATTTTCAAGCCCTTCCTTGGAAAATTTGTGTTTGTATTTTTTTATGACATACTAATCTACAACAAATCATGGGAAGAGCATGTACAACATGTTGACAAATTATTACAACTATTGGAAGAGCAACAACTCCATGCAAAGCCTTCCAAGTGTGCCTTTGGGGTTCAAGAAGTGAAATATTTGGGTCATATTGTATCTTGTGAAGGTGTAAAAGTGGATCCTATCAAAATTAAAGATACGAAGGAATGGTCGATTCCTAAAACCTCGAAGAAACTTAGAGGATTCTTAGGGTTAACATGCTATTATCGCAAGTTTTTCAAGAATTATGGTCAAATAGTAGCACCTCTAACAACATTATTAAATAAGGAAGCATTTTCTTGGACCGAATAAGAAACCAAAGATTTTCAAAAACTTAAGGAGGATATGTGTACTAATCCCCTTCTGGCTACACTAGAATTTACAAAAATATTTATCCTGGAGTATGATGCCTCGGGCCATGGAATTGGTGCAGTTTTAATGTAAGAAGGAAGGCCCCTTGCCTTTGAAAGCAACCAACTTAAAGGAAAAAACTTATTCAAACCCATTTATGAAAAAAAAATGTTGGCGATACAACATGCAATTCAGAAATGATGCCCTTACCTAATAGGAAGACACTTCAAGGTAAAAACAAATCATGATAGTTTGAAGTACTTCTTGGAGCAACAATTATCTTCGGAATAGCAACAAAAATGGGTTACAAATATGCTAGGTTATGAATTTGAAATTATCTACAAAAAAGGAAAGCATAATGTTGTGGCATATGCCTTTTCAAGGAAAGAAGAAGGAACAAAAGGTTCACTATGTGCTATTTCTATTCTGCAATATGATTGGGTGGAAGAAGCAAGGATAGAATGGAAGCAAGATCAAGAGGTATGCAAGATCATTCAACAGCTACACGAGGACACCAGTTCATTAGACAAATTTACATTTAAGAGTGATTTGATATGGTATCATGATCCCCTATATTTATGTAAGAATTCCCAACTCAAACTGAAGGTCCTTATGGAATTGAACACTTCTCCTATAGTAGGACATTTAGGATTGTTGAAAACATACCATAGGATCAAGAAGGATTTTTTATGGGAAGGTCTTAAGACCGATGTTCAAAATTTTGTATCTGAATGTTTAGTCTGCCAATAGAATAAGGGTGAAACAATAAAGATGTCAGGTCTCCTACAACCATTAGCTATAACAAGTCAACACTGGGAAGAAGTTTCAATGGATTTTATTAGAGGTTTACCCAAATTTGAATGAAGGATTTTCATCATGGTAGTATTGGATTGTCTAACAAAGTATGCCCATTTTTGCTCTCTTTCTCATCCTTTTAAAGCAAGTACAATAGCTGCAAAATTCATGGAAACAATTCAAAAGCTACATGGAGTCCCCAAGATTATTGTAAGTGACAGAGATTCAATTTTCACAGGAAATTTTTGGACTAAATTATTTTCCTGATTGGGAACTCAATTGGCTCACATCTCATATTACCACCCTCAATCCAATGGGAAAACTGAGATTGTGAATAAATGTCTAGAAGGATATCTTCGTTGTTTTGCATATGATAAATATACACAATGGGTCAAGTGCCTGCCATTGGCAGAATGGTGGTACACATCCTTCCATACTTCATAAAAATGTCCCCATTTCTGGAAATTTATGGATATCATCTTCCATCCATTGCATCACCCTTGAAAGGGAATAATAAGGTTGAAGCAGTGGAGGACCACATAAGGAATCAACAAGAGGTTCTCAAACTATTGAAGGACAACTTGGTTATGGCACAAAATAGGATGAAACAACAAGCAGATCAACATCACAGTGAGATAGAATTTGAATTGGGAGATTGGGTATTTATGAGGCTACATCCATATAAACAGATGTCCCTCAAGCAATAAAACAAGGAGACTAAATTAGCACCCAAATATTATGTCCCCTACAAGGTTTTGCAAAGGATCGAAAGTATGGCTTACAAATTGGAGTTTCCTCCATCTCCACGTGTACATCCAACCTTCCATGTTTCTTGATTAAAGAAGGTAATAGGAAACAATATCTAATTCCAAACTATTTTACTAGAGATTAATAAAGAAGGGAAAATCATACTAGAATCATCTTATCTCATCTCATATTGTATTATGAACTAGATATATTGTAAAACGAGGATTCCCCCTCGAAGTGGACTGTAATTCATTGACTATTTATCATTTTTAAGGTGTCGGATCATAACATAATTTGCCCAACACATATGCCACTATTTATTAGTAGACCGTCATCTCTCAAAAGGGCATAGAAAATAACAATTTGGGAGGTGAAACAAGGAAAACATTTGCTATTAATTGAGTACTTGGAGCCAAGCAAACCCCTTCGATTGTGTCCCAATGAAAATCCTTTCATTGAATATCAGAGGCGCGGAGGCGCGAACAAAATTAACCCTTAGATGACCGGTGGTGATTCACAATCCCGACATGGTTTTGATCCAAGAAACTATTAGTAGTGGTGTTTCTTTATGTGATAATTTGTGTAAATTGTCGAGTGGGTGGAAAATTTTGGGTCTAGAATTATAAGGTGCTTAAGGGGGAGTTATTACGGGCTGGAAGGAGGATCTAATCATGTTAAACTTTTTTGTAGTAAACTTTGGATTAATGGTGGAAGTTTTCATCGAGAATATGGAGAAGGTCTTCAAAGTTCTAAACATTTATGGTCTATATGAAGGTAAACAATTTTTTGGGAGAAAACATTTAACTCTAAGATTTCGATGGACAATAATCCTATACTTGGTGGTGATTTAAATTTTACTCTAAACAGAGTGGAAATCTTAGGGGTTTCGACCTGGCCCGAACCCTTGGCATATTTTTTTATTTAGTCTTTGGAATGTGCAAGGTTGGTTGAGTTGGCTCCTTTGGACATAAAACCAACCTGGGTTAAAAACAAATCAAGGAATGCAATTATTTCTAAGAGGCTTGACAGGTTTCTTATTCACGGTCATATTTTGAATGAGGTTGGAATACATAGGACTTGGGTGGACATGACTCATTGCTCTGACCATTTCCTAATATTTTTAGAATTTGAAGAATCAAGAGATAAACCTAGTGTTCCATTTAACTTCAACTCACCTTGGACATTGGAGGAAGAGTTTCAATCATTGGTTCGAACAAACTGGAAACTGTTTGATCCTAGATTTTGGGTCTCGTCCAATAGATAGTTCATGACTTCTTTAAGAATTATTAAGAAAAAGGTGATGGATTGAGTGTTACAAAATTGGTTTTCATTGATGTCAACCTTAGAAGAAGCCCTAAAGCAAAGCTCATATGCCCCTAAGAGTGATGTTGATGTGTCCCCTTGAAGGAGCCTTGAGATAAATGTATATAACTCCAAAGTGGTCGCCTTATGGCATATCTTTTAAGCATGGCCCTCATGGGATGAGCTAACATATGGTTGTTTCCACATGTCCACTTTGAGTTGTACACAAATGGAGCCTTGAAGAAGCCCTAAACCAAGTGAAGAAGCCCTAAAACCAAGTGAAGATGCCCCTAAAGCCAAGTGAATAATCCCCTAAATCCAGGAATAGAAGCCCCAAATCCAAGATAATAATCCCCCAAAGTAAAGTAAATAATCCCCTAAGGTCGATCGTCCTTAAGGAACAGGTGTGACCCTTGGTCGCATCCACTCATGTGGAGAAGGCTCGTATAAGTAAGAGGAGCCTCATTTGGAATTTGTATCACACTAATTCGACCTACCCAAGGAAGAGGAGCGAATTTCATCCTAGAGGAGTGAATTTCCAAGGGAAGATGAAGTGAAGAAGGGAAAAATTTCAAGGGAAGATGAAGTCTTGTGATGATTTATTCTAGGGTTTTCTTAGAAGGCCATCTTGGAAATTTCGATATAACTTTTTTTCTAGAAAAATTTAGATAGTGAAACTTAGATATGTTTTAGAAGAGATAGTGATGAATCTTGGGTACAAATTTCAAGTATTGACTCATTACATGTTTGGAGTTATACTTAGTGGAAGTTGAGGTTTTTAAAAATAGGGTTTTCTTCTTCAAAACGAGCCATCTTGCCATTTTCACTATAACTTTTTTTCTGTGATGATTAAAGGTTTGAAACTTGGATAAATTTAAGAGAAGACATAGAAGAATATTGGGTACAAGTTTCAGATCCGAATTCATTACAAGTATGGAGTATACTTGTTGGAAGTTAGGGTTTGTGACTAATCCATAAACTAGTCCCAAACATGTGTTTGAGATCAAACAGTTCTATTTGAAGCTTGGTAGGTCAAAATTGAATTCCACTTGTTCAATTAGAAAGAGAATAAATCCTTATATCTGAGGTCCAAGTTTCATAATCAAAAACAAAAAATTGAGCTCGTGGAGAATCTTACAAGTTTGTAAATTTGAGGTAAAGTTCTAAGCAGTTTTGTATGCAGATTTAAGAAGTGATTTTGGGATTGTATTTGAACGTTGATCATGTAAAATCATTTAAAATATTCCAAGGGGATTGGTGTATCCTTCCAGTAGGTGCTAGAAAACTCATGGAGTGGGTACTTCTTTCAAATTGGTGCTTGTAAAATCTTGAAACTACTTAAGAAAAGTTTCCAATGGTTTTCTCCCAGTTGGGTTTCCATGTAAAAATGTGTGTGCAATGTGTATGAGTTTATGTGATGATGAATGCCATGATTAATGGTTAATGTTTATGTGGTGCTTGAAGGTTAAATTTTTTGAAATAACTATATATTGATTCACCTCCACCCCCTCTTAGTATTCTTGAATATTCTAACAATTGATATCAGACCAGGTTTGTTCAAGAATAGTCTAACCATTGGAAGGTAGATCATGGATAAACAAGGAGAATTTACCAAAAATGGAACACCATTGTTTGATGGGAAAAATTATGCTTTTTGGAGCATAAGAATGACAACATTTTTGCAAGCAAGCAGATTTGATGTTTGGTAAGCTGTAGTAAATGGATACACTGCACTATATTCTCCCCCAACAGATAACATTGGGGAAAAGCTCAATGAATACAATTCAAAGGCTATAAATGCCATTCTAAGTGGTCTAACATGTTCAAAATTTGTTAAGGATATGCATTGTGATTTTGCAAATGAAATATGGGACAAGATCAATAATGTTTATGAAGGATATGCTAAATTCAAAGGGGCCAAGCTTTAGACTTATAGAGGACAATTTGAACATCTGAGAATGAAGAAAGATGAAGATATTGCAGCTTGTTTTCTCCGAGTTGATGAAATTGTGAATGTTATACAAGGATTGGGAGAAAAGATTGAAGATTTAGTTATTGTGCAAAAGATATTGAGATCTCCCCTATGAGATTTTTCCCTAAAGTATTAACTTTAGAAGAAAGACAACATTTGGCTACATTGAGCATGGATGAATTACATGGAATACTTACAACATATGAAATGAGAACAGAACAAGAAAACTCATCCAGAAGGGAATTGGTTTTCAAAGCCTCCAAGAAGATAAGAAAGAACAAGCCAAGGTCAAAACCCTACTCCAACATTAGTGATGATTCAAACAATGAAGAAGAATCCAACTTTGTGAGAAAGTTGAAAAGAGGAACCGACAAGTACAAAGGTAAGCTTCCTTTCAAATGATTTAATTGTCATAAAGTTGACCATTTTGGTTTCAAATGTCCTTATGCAAGGGGGTCATATAGTGATGAAGAAGAAGTTCCTAAGAAAGAAAATAAATATCAGAAAAGAGACAAGGAAATAAATAAAGGAAGACTTAAAAAAAAAGCCTCTATTCAAAAGATGATAGTTCCTCATCCGATGAAGATGATGATAGTGACAATGACTCAAGAAGAGTACTCTTTATGGTGTTAGAGAATCAAGAGGAAACTACTGAAAATAATGAAGGAGACTATGAAGAAGAAGGAGAAGTGAATCTCGAGGAAGAATTGATTAGTGCCTTGAGTGATCTAATAATAGCAAGGAAGAAAAAGAAGTCTCTCAAAGAAGAGTTAAGTAAATTGAAGGAAGGCTTTCATAGCCCTAGCGAAAATTCTGAAGAAGCCAAGCAGACTATCATAGATCTAAGGATTCAGTTGGAAGAAGCCAAAGTGATTGAATAAACAATCAAGAGTCAACTGGAAGAAAAGGAGAAAATAACAGAGGATCTCGAACTTGAAATAGTCTCACTAAGAAAGGAACTACAAAAGGACATCCAACTAAATTTTAGTAATAACACCAAAATACGAGATGAAATCATCTGCAAGCATTCGATGACAAGTCTGGAATTTCATACAAAAAAAATATATCGATGAGGGTTCAAGCTCTATGATGACAAGAAATGAAGCAACAAAATAAGTTATGCAGATACTATCAAGGGCTCCATCAAGAAAGAATAATGCAAGCCTCTAAAGGAGGACATATAGAAACCAAAATGTTGGATGAAATCATTTGTAACCATTCTACGACAAGTCTGGACTTTGATACAAAAAAAATAATATTGATGAGGGTTCAAGCTCTATGATGTCAGGAAATGAAGCAGAGCAAATAAGTTATGCAGATACTATCAAGGGGCTCCATCAAGTAAGAAGAATGCAAGCCTCTAAGAACTACAAGACCACCCACACCCAGGTGCCAAAATATTTTTCTTGGCTTGTGTTATCCTTGCAATAATTTTGGGCATAAAGCCATAAATTGTAGAGCCTATGCAAATGCTATAAACACCTGGAACATAAGTAGCTATGAAAATCCCAAGAATCATTATGAAAGAAATTATCCCAGAAAGCCTCGTGAGGTGTTTGACAGAAATTATAATGGTTTTGGTGCTTTGGGTTATGAAATTGAATGCTACAAATGTAACAATTTTGGACACATAGCCATAAATTGCAAAAGTGATTTGATAGTTTTTGCAAGGGAAACTGGGCATGTTCCTTTCAATCATATAGGGGAACAACAAAGAACTTGGAAAAGGAAGCAAGAAGATTTGAAGGTTGAGGAATGTGAGTTTGTCTTACAAGCCCAAAATAGAAGAAGCCATTGGTATATTGACAATGGATGCTCAAAGCATATGACTAGAGAGAAAAACAAATCTGTAACATTAAAGAAAGAAAAATAAGGGCCTGTCACGTTTGCCAATGATAACTCACCCAAAATCATAGGAAAATGCACATTCAAACTTGGAAACAAAGATGTTGTGGTAGAAAATCTCCTGCTTGTTGAAAATATGAAGAATGATTTGGTACGTGTGATCCAAATGCGTGACCAGGGATACACACTCAAGACAAAGGAATATTCTACGAAAAAACCATTGGAGATTGTACACATTGATTTATGTGGACCCAAGAGAACAAAAGGACTTGATGGTGAACAATAGTTCATTCTACTCATTGATGACTACACCAGAATGACCTAGGTTTTCTTCCTCAAGAAAAAGTGAGAAGCCTTTGAATGTTTCAGGGTATTCAAAGAACTGGTTGAAAATGAAACTGATTTGAAAATCAAATGCTTAAGATCAGATAATGGAGGTGAGTTTACTTTAAATGAATTCAGAGATTTGTGTGAAGAACAAGGAATAAAATGATCTCAACAACTAGAACACCTCAGCAAAATGGAGATGTTGAAAGGAAAAACATAACTATACCAGAAATGGTCATAACTCTGTTGAATGACTCCAAGCTAAGTGATACCTTTTGGGGACAAGCAATGCATACAACCATTCATATCTTGAACAAAGGGTTGATCAGAAGTAATAGTGATAAGATTCCATATGAGTTATGGAAAGGAAGACCGACCGATGTCAAGCACTTTAGAGTGTTTGGAAGCAAATGTTACATAAAAAGGGAAGACAAGAAGATTGGAAAATTTGACTCCCGGGTAGACAAAGGCATATTTCTTGGGTACTCATGCAAAAACAAAGCATACAAGTGCTACAATCTGAGACTCAACAAGATAGTGGAAAGCATCAATGTAAAATTTGATGAAATAAACTTGTTAAGACCAGGAAGGAAAGAAGAAATTCAAACATCTTTGAAGAACATGAAAATGAATAACTAAATCAAGAAGAAGAGGAAGAACAACAACAACAACAACAAGACAAGCATCGAGAAGCAGAACAACAAGAAAATAACCTACAAGATTTTTAGACACCTTCTAGGACACCTAACCACCGGGTTCAGAAGAATCATCCACTAGAACAAATCATTGGAGATAGAAGTGTTGGAATAGAAACCAGAAAAAGAAGTCAAGAACAGACACCTTGTAAGGTACCAGATCTATTATAATAGCTAAAAATAGAAATATTGCAGAGATTAATAGCAGAACAACACAATAGATGAAACCACAACACCAAAATAATACCTTTATTGATAGGAAACAATGTTCACTTGCCTCTTCGAGGGTGCAACCTCCAGCAAAGCAGAGCTCTATTACAATAATTCTCAAGATAAAAATTCTCATGCCCTTGACTCCTATTTATACTAAATATATCTATCAAAACAACAATCTAGAGGAAGAGTTTCTAGAAGCGAAAGCTTCTATTAGGTCTTCTTACATTTGACTTATTGTTCTGTTTTACTAGGCCTTATTAATATTCGCCTTTGTTACATGGAAAATATATTATTCTACCTACGTGAGAGGCTAGGGAGGTTAGGTCCCTAACATGCCCTCCTCCTTAAAAACCAACCTTGTCCTCAAGGCTTGAGATGAAAAAATTGTTGCAAAATGGTAGTTGGATGGCATCAACTAGAGTTGTATCTTTCCACTAGACTAACACTTCCTTGATGGTGCGATGACGAAGATGATGCTCATGTTGGTCCAAGACTACTTGTGGCTACAACCAGATTGATCCTTCTTCATCCAACCTGGGAATACTGATTTAAGTTTGGCACTTAGTTCCAATCACCTTCTTTAATCAGGAGACATGAAAAATGAGATGGAGCTTAGAATGACTAGGAAAAGCTAACTGATAGGCCACCTGTCCCATGCACTTGAGAATTGTATAAGGACCATAAAATTTGGGTGCTAGTTTTTTACAATGGTCGTCCTTGAGTGAAGTCTTCTTATAAGGTTGCAACAAAAGAAACACTTGGTCCCCTTAAACAAATTGATGTTATGAGTGACCTTGATCTGCTTGTTGCTTCATGTGATTATGATCCATGACCAAATTCTCTTTGAGGGTACGAAGAATAGCCTCTTGAACTGTAAGAGTTTGGTCAACCGCCTGGAGCTTTGAGACGTCGGGCATGTATGATAGAACTGAAGGTGGCTTTTGTCCATATATTTCTTCAAAAGGAGTCATTCGAGTAGTTGTATGCTAAGAAGTGTTGTACCACCATTAAGCTAGGGGTAACAATTGAGACAACTGATTTTTCCATTCAGATTGAAAACACCTAAAATATGTTTCCAAACACTTGTTAACAACTTCAATTTGACCATGAGTCTAGGGATGATAGGCGATCCTGAGATGCAATTGTGTGTCCTATAGTCTGAACAGTTCTTGCCAAAAAATGTTGGTGAGAGTGGGATCTCTTTCAGAGACAATAGAATGAGGCATGCCATGAAGCTTGAAGATATGATCCATGAAAATTTGAGCCATAGTGGAGACAGTGAATGGGTGTTGAAGAGAACATAAATGAGCATACTTGGAAAGACGATCAACTACCACCATGATGACTGACTTATTTCCCTATTTATGTAAGCAAGCAATGAAATCCATAGAGATATCCCTCCAAATAGCGGGTGGGATCGGAAGTGGTTGTAGTGTGCCTGGGGATTTGACTATTTCTCCCTTATTGTGTTGATAGACATCACATTCTGCCACGAAAGTGTGGACGTCATGTTTCTTACCATCCCAGAAAAAAAAATGTTTGACCTTATCATAAGTTTTGGTAAACCCTGAGTGCCCAACTGTGGGTGTACCATGAAGCTCAAAAAAAAATGTGGATTTAAGTTGTGACTATTTACTTAAATACAAACGACCTTTGTAGAGAAGCTCATCATTGTGCCAAGAGCACCCTGGGAAAACTCAAGAATTTTCTTGCAATTGTTGGATCAAACTCGAAATTTTGGGATCTTGCAACCATTCCTGGTGAACAACTTGGAGCTAATCTGGTACAATGAAGGAAAGGGAAAAAAGGGACCCTTAATCTTCATATTTTCTTGAAAGAGCGTCATCAACCGCATTGTCTTTGCCTTTCTTGTAAATGATCTAATAATCATATCCAAAGAGCTTAGTCACCCATTTTTGTTGCTCCAGGGATGAAATATGTTGCTCCTTAATTTGGAAGCATTTCCCCAATAGATAAGGGTGCCAGAGATCCACTACATGAAAAATAGCCAACATTTCATTTTCATAGATTGATTGGCCCAAATGTCGCTTTGACAGTTGTTTGTTGGTAATGGCCAAAGGTCGGCCATATTGCATAAGGACTGCTCCAATTCCTCTCCTAGAAGCATCACATTCCAGGACAAAGGTCTTTGTGAAGCCAAGAAGGGCTAAGACAAGAGTGGTACACATAGCCTCCTTCAAAGCTTGAAAGGAATGATTATCTACTGGAGTCCAAGTGAAAGAATTATTTTTAAGGAGTGTAGTGAGAGGCATCATAATCTTTCCATAATTCTAAACAAACTTGTGATAATAGCCTGTTAAACCCATAAAACTATCCAAGATTTTGAGAGTCTTAGGGTGAGATCAATCCTGCATGGCTTCAATCTTCTTAGGATCCACCCTCACACCCGCCTCGGCAACAATATGACCCAAGTACTCAACTTTCGAGGCTCCGAAAGAACATTTATTTTGTTTGAGGAAAAGTTGGTGTTGAGAGACTAGATGAAGAACTCGATCCACATGAGCAAGATGGGTTGTCCAGGTTTTACTATAGATTAAAGTATCATCAAAGAAAACTAAGACAAAATGACAGATAAAAGGACAGAATATATGATTCATGAGGCTTTGGAAAGTGGAGGGAGAATTATGCAAACCAAAGGGCATGACTAAGAACTCATAGTGGCCCTCGTGAGTTCGAAATGTGGTCTTTGGAATGTCTGCCTCTTTCATACATATATCGTGGTAGCCAGAATGAAGATCAAGTTTAGTAAATAAATGGGCACCACGTAATTCATCCAAGAGATCATCAATGACAGGAATGGGAAATTTGTCTTTGATGGTGATTTTGTTGAGGGCATGAAAGTCAGGACAAATGCACCAAGAGCCTTCTTTCTTAAGTACCATGACCACAGGAGAAGAATAAGGGCTATTATTAGGATGGATAACGCTTGCGGTGAGCAATTCTTGAACAATTTTTCCAATTTCATTTTTCTTGGCAAAGGGATGATGATATGGACGAACATTGGAAGGAAGGATACCAGGTATGAGGGGAATGGAATGATCATGAACACCATGGAAAGGAGAAGTCCCCAGGGAGTGGAAAAAATAACTTGATGTTTGGAGAGGATGGATTGGAGGTCAGGAGGCATAGT
Organism: Picea glauca; assembly: GCA_000966675.3. Classification (NCBI taxonomy): domain Eukaryota; kingdom Viridiplantae; phylum Streptophyta; class Pinopsida; order Pinales; family Pinaceae; genus Picea; species Picea glauca. Next base: position 22,752 of record JZKD02S1604388.1, on the reverse strand, counting down.
GGGTGTCTCAATGGCTTGAATGGAATGGATTTGTACAATAACAATGGAATGACTTTTTTTGAGGAGATTTTCCATGCGATGGGAATTGATGATCTCAGGGGAACCTACTATGATTCCTTGGAATTTATATTGTTGTCCCTCCTTGAATTGCATGGTTAATTCCTTAAAATCCATGAGAATGGGGCCGAGATTCCTTAACCATTTGACACCCAGCACAATGTCACAACCACCCATGTAGATAGAAAACATATGATAATTAATGTGGTACTAACCAACATGGAGACACATATTTTCACAACGCCCACCACATTTCATGGACCTTCCATTGGCAATCATGATTTGCAAGTTGTTAACTTCTCAGATATGGCAATTTGTTTATTGGGCAATGCGATGATGATAAAATTATGGGCGCTTCCACTTTCAACGAGGATGATGACCTTTTGATGCTTAATGTAACTAATGAACTTGAGGGTTTGGGGAGTAGAGAAGCCAACGAGAGCATTCAGGGAAATGACTGGTTCAACTTCTGGGGGGTCTGAGGGTGGATTCAGGTTAGTGTGTTCAAGTGATTCGGCAACAGAGGGAGCCTCGACCTCTTCTTCAATAACATCCCTAGAGATGACCATAAAAGTATTTTGTTCCTTACACTTGTGCCTAGGAAAATATTTTTCATCACAATTATAACAAAGGCCCTTGAGTTGGCATTCAACCATTTGTGCCCGGGTCAATTTTTGGATCTTTGGTGGACTGGAAGGAGAAGTGGGAGTGACTAGTTTAGGGCGAGGAATAAAGGAGGGTTTTCTGGTTTGAGAAGAGACAACCTGTTGTGCTTTCTTATCTCTTTTAGTAGATTCCACCCAACTCTAGGGGCGAGCTATGAGGATGTGGGAATGGATTTCATCCTTGAGGCCACTAATAAAGCATTCTAAAAAAAAAGCATCAGACGTGCCCTCTGTGCGGAAAGACAATCACTCAAAAGTAGTTATAAAGTCTTCCACTATGCCAGATTGTTTCAACTTTGTCAAACGACCTAAATGGTTGGTGTCAATGTCAAAGCGTTCATAAATATCTCCAACAAATTGTGTCCAAGCCACATACCCTTGGTGGGCATTTTTTCTCCATAACCACCATTGCCAACGTTCTTGATCTAGATGGAGAACACCATACCATAGTTTGGCTAACTCATCAGTGACGTCGTACAAAGAGAAATAATGTTTCATTTGAGTTACCCAGCCAGTGGGATCCGAGCCATCAAATTTGTTCACATCCATGCACGGAAGGTGTAGGTCACGCTGAAAGTGAAGGGGCTGAAAAGCCTAGGAATTGGAGGAAGTTTCACCTTTAGGGAGAAAAGGTGGGTCAGATGAGGTAAGGTCTCCAGTGATATTCAACTTGGCATAGATTTAGCTAGTGAAGGATGCAAGTTGGGTGGAGAGGTCCTATTTCAGGGTTTCCATTTTTGTGTCTATGGTAGAATGCATGTTTTTATGGATGGTGGTAATATTGGCACTAAGTTGTCGCACTTCCTTCTGGGTCTCTGCAAAAGCAGAGGACAAGGACTCAAGGGATGCTTCAAGGTCTTAGCAACGGGTGTAGGTCATGATGAAGAGAGGAAATGGAAAGGGACTAGTGGGACCACACAGGAAAGGGCTTATGGGTGAAGAGTATCACGACGATCAGGCCGATGAGGGGAATCCAATGGGGTAAGTCCCAAATAAGGGGGGCTGGAAGGGGTTCGGGTCCATGGGAAAAAAATTTGTTGAAAAATGATAGGTATGACTATACTGATCATGGCAAAGAGAGGAATCCTATGGGATAGATCTCAAATAATGGTGTCAACATGATACAAACTCTTCTTATTTTTGTTTTTTAACTGTTGCAGAGTTATACTCCGATCTTAAGAATATTGCAGTGTTGAAAGGCCCAAATTCTTAACAAGAAAAAATGTGTAGTAATTTCGCACCCAAAATACAGGAGGTAAAGTTGCACGACAATAGATATTTTATGTTTAGTTTCCGTTTCCATGCCAAGGGTTAAGGTATTTAGGATTTCTATAGATAAGGGTTTTACCTATGTTACATCTCTCTAATATATGTGCAGGGTCCAACAATAGTACTCGACCCAATATCTCAGGGCACCAACTAAGGAGGCTAGAGCATTCCCTTAGTTGTACTACATGACTAACGAGGTACTAGATAGTATCTTCTCGAGTGTTGTTGTTGGTGGCACTGTAGCAGTCAAGCGATCGATCAATTTATCTACGGAGGGCTTCAAGATATCTAGGTTGATCTGTATACAAGTGTTGTTTGATGCACTACCACTCGAAGGGGTACCAACAAGGGTTACAATGGTGGCCAACAATGTGTTCTTAAGTAATACTATAACTTCATCCGTGTATCCTTTCTCGATCGTAGATTTATGTGTTGAACGACGTATCTCAGTAGCTTTAAGACGCAGGAATACGTCTCTACCCTGGAAAAAAAACCCACAATTTTCTGCCAAGTAAAGTGCTTTGATACCACTTGTAAGGTAACATATCTATTATAATAGCTAAAAACATAAATATTGCAGAGAATAATAGTGGAACAACACAATAAATGAAGCCACAACAACAAAAAAATACCTTTATTGATAGGAAACAATGTTCACTTGCCTCTTTGAGGGGGCAACCTCTAGCAGAGTAGAGCCCTATTACAATAATTATCAAGACAAAAATTCTTATGCCCTCGATTCCTATTTATACTAAATCTATATTTCAAAAGAACAATCTAGAGGAAGAGCTTCTAGAAGCGGAAGCTTCTATTAAGTCTTCTTACATTTGACTTATTCTTCTTTATTACTAGACTTTATTAATATTGGCCTTTATTACATGGAAAATATATTATTTTACCTACGTGAGGGGTTAGAGAGGTTATGATGCAGCCCCCCTACCCTCATNTCTCCCTTATTGTGTTGATAGACATCACATTCTGCCACGAAAGTGTGAACGTCATGTTTCTTACCATCCCAGAAAAAAAAAATGTTTGACCTTATCATAAGTTTTGGTAAACCCTGAGTGCCCAACTGTGGGTGTACCATGAAGCTCAAAAAGAAATGTGGATTTAAGTTGTGACTATTTACTTAAATACAAACGACCTTTGTAGAGAAGCTCATCATTGTGCCAAGAGCACCCTAGGAAAACTCAAGAATTTTCTTGCAATTGTTGGATCAAACTCGAAATTTTGGGATCTTGCAACCATTCCTGGTGAACAACTTGGAGCTAATATGGTACAATGAAGGAAAGGGAAAAAAGGGACCCTTAATCTTCATATTTTCTTGAAAGAGCGTCATCAACCACATTGTCTTTGCCTTTCTTGTAAATGATCTAATAATCATATCCAAAGAGCTTAGTCACCCATTTTTGTTGCTCCAGGGATGAAATATGTTGCTCCTTAATTTGGAAGCATTTCCCCAATAGATAAGGGTGCCAGAGATCCACTACATGAAAAATAGCCAACATTTCATTTTCATAGATTGATTGGCCCAAATGTCGCTTTGACAGTTGTTTGTTGGTAATGGCCAAAGGTCGGCCATATTGCATAAGGACTGCTCCAATTCCTCTCCTAGAAGCATCACATTCCAGGACAAAGGTCTTTGTGAAGCCAAGAAGGGCTAAGACAAGAGTGGTACACATAGCCTCCTTCAAAGCTTGAAAGGAATGATTATCTACTGGAGTCCAAGTGAAAGAATTATTTTTAAGGAGTGTAGTGAGAGGCATCATAATCTTTCCATAATTCTAAACAAACTTGTGATAATAGCCTGTTAAACCCATAAAACTATCCAAGATTTTGAGAGTCTTAGGGTGAGATCAATCCTGCATGGCTTCAATCTTCTTAGGATCCACCCTCACACCCGCCTCGGCAACAATATGACCCAAGTACTCAACTTTCGAGGCTCCGAAAGAACATTTATTTTGTTTGAGGAAAAGTTGGTGTTGAGAGACTAGATGAAGAACTCGATCCACATGAGCAAGATGGGTTGTCCAGGTTTTACTATAGATTAAAGTATCATCAAAGAAAACTAAGACAAAATGACAGATAAAAGGACAGAATATATGATTCATGAGGCTTTGGAAAGTGGAGGGAGAATTATGCAAACCAAAGGGCATGACTAAGAACTCATAGTGGCCCTCGTGAGTTCGAAATGTGGTCTTTGGAATGTCTGCCTCTTTCATACATATATCGTGGTAGCCAGAATGAAGATCAAGTTTAGTAAATAAATGGGCACCACGTAATTCATCCAAGAGATCATCAATGACAGGAATGGGAAATTTGTCTTTGATGGTGATTTTGTTGAGGGCATGAAAGTCAGGACAAATGCACCAAGAGCCTTCTTTCTTAAGTACCATGACCACAGGAGAAGAATAAGGGCTATTATTAGGATGGATAACGCTTGCGGTGAGCAATTCTTGAACAATTTTTCCAATTTCATTTTTCTTGGCAAAGGGATGATGATATGGACGAACATTGGAAGGAAGGATACCAGGTATGAGGGGAATGGAATGATCATGAACACCATGGAAAGGAGAAGTCCCCAGGGAGTGGAAAAAATAACTTGATGTTTGGAGAGGATGGATTGGAGGTCAGGAGGCATAGTGGGTGTCTCAATGGCTTGAATGGAATGGATTTGTACAATAACAATGGAATGACTTTTTTTGAGGAGATTTTCCATGCGATGGGAATTGATGATCTCAGGGGAACCTACTATGATTCCTTGGAATTTATATTGTTGTCCCTCCTTGAATTGCATGGTTAATTCCTTAAAATCCATGAGAATGGGGCCGAGATTCCTTAACCATTTGACACCCAGCACAATGTCACAACCACCCATGTAGATAGAAAACATATGATAATTAATGTGGTACTAACCAACATGGAGACACATATTTTCACAACGCCCACCACATTTCATGGACCTTCCATTGGCAATCATGATTTGCAAGTTGTTAACTTCTCAGATATGGCAATTTGTTTATTGGGCAATGCGATGATGATAAAATTATGGGCGCTTCCACTTTCAACGAGGATGATGACCTTTTGATGCTTAATGTAACTAATGAACTTGAGGGTTTGGGGAGTAGAGAAGCCAACGAGAGCATTCAGGGAAATGACTGGTTCAACTTCTGGGGGGTCTGAGGGTGGATTCAGGTTAGTGTGTTCAAGTGATTCGGCAACAGAGGGAGCCTCGACCTCTTCTTCAATAACATCCCTAGAGATGACCATAAAAGTATTTTGTTCCTTACACTTGTGCCTAGGAAAATATTTTTCATCACAATTATAACAAAGGCCCTTGAGTTGGCATTCAACCATTTGTGCCCGGGTCAATTTTTGGATCTTTGGTGGACTGGAAGGAGAAGTGGGAGTGACTAGTTTAGGGCGAGGAATAAAGGAGGGTTTTCTGGTTTGAGAAGAGACAACCTGTTGTGCTTTCTTATCTCTTTTAGTAGATTCCACCCAACTCTAGGGGCGAGCTATGAGGATGTGGGAATGGATTTCATCCTTGAGGCCACTAATAAAGCATTCTAAAAAAAAAGCATCAGACGTGCCCTCTGTGCGGAAAGACAATCACTCAAAAGTAGTTATAAAGTCTTCCACTATGCCAGATTGTTTCAACTTTGTCAAACGACCTAAATGGTTGGTGTCAATGTCAAAGCGTTCATAAATATCTCCAACAAATTGTGTCCAAGCCACATACCCTTGGTGGGCATTTTTTCTCCATAACCACCATTGCCAACGTTCTTGATCTAGATGGAGAACACCATACCATAGTTTGGCTAACTCATCAGTGACGTCGTACAAAGAGAAATAATGTTTCATTTGAGTTACCCAGCCAGTGGGATCCGAGCCATCAAATTTGTTCACATCCATGCACGGAAGGTGTAGGTCACGCTGAAAGTGAAGGGGCTGAAAAGCCTAGGAATTGGAGGAAGTTTCACCTTTAGGGAGAAAAGGTGGGTCAGATGAGGTAAGGTCTCCAGTGATATTCAACTTGGCATAGATTTAGCTAGTGAAGGATGCAAGTTGGGTGGAGAGGTCCTATTTCAGGGTTTCCATTTTTGTGTCTATGGTAGAATGCATGTTTTTATGGATGGTGGTAATATTGGCACTAAGTTGTCGCACTTCCTTCTGGGTCTCTGCAAAAGCAGAGGACAAGGACTCAAGGGATGCTTCAAGGTCTTAGCAACGGGTGTAGGTCATGATGAAGAGAGGAAATGGAAAGGGACTAGTGGGACCACACAGGAAAGGGCTTATGGGTGAAGAGTATCACGACGATCAGGCCGATGAGGGGAATCCAATGGGGTAAGTCCCAAATAAGGGGGGCTGGAAGGGGTTCGGGTCCATGGGAAAAAAATTTGTTGAAAAATGATAGGTATGACTATACTGATCATGGCAAAGAGAGGAATCCTATGGGATAGATCTCAAATAATGGTGTCAACATGATACAAACTCTTCTTATTTTTGTTTTTTAACTGTTGCAGAGTTATACTCCGATCTTAAGAATATTGCAGTGTTGAAAGGCCCAAATTCTTAACAAGAAAAAATGTGTAGTAATTTCGCACCCAAAATACAGGAGGTAAAGTTGCACGACAATAGATATTTTATGTTTAGTTTCCGTTTCCATGCCAAGGGTTAAGGTATTTAGGATTTCTATAGATAAGGGTTTTACCTATGTTACATCTCTCTAATATATGTGCAGGGTCCAACAATAGTACTCGACCCAATATCTCAGGGCACCAACTAAGGAGGCTAGAGCATTCCCTTAGTTGTACTACATGACTAACGAGGTACTAGATAGTATCTTCTCGAGTGTTGTTGTTGGTGGCACTGTAGCAGTCAAGCGATCGATCAATTTATCTACGGAGGGCTTCAAGATATCTAGGTTGATCTGTATACAAGTGTTGTTTGATGCACTACCACTCGAAGGGGTACCAACAAGGGTTACAATGGTGGCCAACAATGTGTTCTTAAGTAATACTATAACTTCATCCGTGTATCCTTTCTCGATCGTAGATTTATGTGTTGAACGACGTATCTCAGTAGCTTTAAGACGCAGGAATACGTCTCTACCCTGGAAAAAAAACCCACAATTTTCTGCCAAGTAAAGTGCTTTGATACCACTTGTAAGGTAACATATCTATTATAATAGCTAAAAACATAAATATTGCAGAGAATAATAGTGGAACAACACAATAAATGAAGCCACAACAACAAAAAAATACCTTTATTGATAGGAAACAATGTTCACTTGCCTCTTTGAGGGGGCAACCTCTAGCAGAGTAGAGCCCTATTACAATAATTATCAAGACAAAAATTCTTATGCCCTCGATTCCTATTTATACTAAATCTATATTTCAAAAGAACAATCTAGAGGAAGAGCTTCTAGAAGCGGAAGCTTCTATTAAGTCTTCTTACATTTGACTTATTCTTCTTTATTACTAGACTTTATTAATATTGGCCTTTATTACATGGAAAATATATTATTTTACCTACGTGAGGGGTTAGAGAGGTTATGATGCAGCCCCCCTACCCTCAT
>JZKD02S1604388.1:0-15170 GCA_000966675.3 Picea glauca | reverse complement strand
AACTTATGTTTTGTTCAAACATTTAGTTTCAATTTTTGGTTTTCGTTCCTAAATTTTCAACATATTTTTCAATCGGATTTGTATTTGTTTTTGCAGAATTCCAGTTTCACACGAAACTAGCAGAAAAAATAACGTCCAGATCGATGTTGGAAACATAACGACATAAAATAGGTGATACATAAGAATATTCATAATCCACGAAGAAATTCAAAAGACAGAGGTGAGTTTTCTCAATACGGCAGGTCATGAAAGGTTGTTTTAACAATCTGAGGTAATATTGTTTAAATTGCAATATAAAAGGTTAGATAACAGGATTATTTTTGGCTTCATGATCTCCAAATTAATTTTGAATAAATATGTTAAAACCCAAAAACAGTCAGTCATAATTTTTGTTCCCAAATGAATTCGAAAACTAATCCCGAAACTGTTCTGTCCTTTTTATATCAAGCCATTTAGTTGCTGCCTTGTTTTATGTCTATATCTGGGTCTAAATTTTAGTGAGTCACGATCCTCCCAACCCTCTGGGAAGGGATAAAGGTTCTTTTCATTTCAAACCTCAGGGATTCCGAAGTAGATCTTAATAAGAAAGCTGGTCTTCACAACTACTTGATCCTCTACTAAGCAAAGGAACGTTTATAGCGATCCTAACTTTCCTAGGCTTTTCAATAATGTCCGAAAAATCAAAGCTTGCTTGAACAGGATGTTCCTTAAAATTTGATTATTCTCCCCTGTATCCCTAAGGACCAAAGGGCTTGTGAGGGTCAAAGGAAGGTTGATACCGAGTAATCAAAATAAGTTGACAGACCTCTGGTAAAAAATATTACACAGATCTCAGCCCTGATATAAATTGATTGCTCCCATCTTCGTGTTTTAGAAATAAATAAAATACTGAGACAGGTGGTGAAAGGAAATTCAGGAATGATTGCCCTCGTCTTAGCGTTTAAACGCATAAATATTTTCCGAAGTGGTGAAAAGAAATTCAGTAAAAAAGGGTCAGACAACTTCACCGGGGTATTGAACAAGCTCGCTGGCAGTGAAGCAATGTCTGAGAGATCTGTAAGGTTGTTATACATAAACATCAATCTACTCTGATATTCAACACTTTCTGGAAACCTTATCATTCCCCCAATTTCTGATGGGACTCCCCTATTTTAGAGTATACAATATCATTCTTTTGATGCAAGCTGAGAATCACAAGACCTGTTGAATATCCTAAGACTGTTACGACTGTCTTGAAGCATTCCCCAAACTTAGTAGTGAGAAAGGGAAAATTGTGAAGGTGACTTCAGCTGTGTTTGGAAAGAGTATCTGAGTTCGAAAAAGTTTCTGGGTTACCAAGCGAAAGTTTTAAAGTTTCCCCTTACTATCTTTTTCCTTGGATTTTTCTCTTGATTTTAACCTATGACTCCATTTACCCAATTTTGGCACCTGGTCTACTGTTCTTCCCGCCTCACAAGGAAGCAGGATCCCTAGTTGGAGCCTATGTTGGAGCCGTCCTTGTTTTTCACCTCGCGCAATTTTCAATGTTTGATATTTGAGATCTAAAGTTGTTTTTCTTCTCCTTCCGGAATCATAAAACTTTGAAATTTTGTCGCCTAAATAGCAATGCTTTTTCACTTTCAAAAAAGATCCATTTTTCGCAAGTATGTTTGCTCTTTTGTTTTATTTCGAGATATCGCAAGTCGGACACTTTAATTTTTGAATTCACAAGTCTCGAGCCGCGAAACTGGGAACTCGTTTTTCAATTTTTTCACCCAAGGCATTGACTATGGTAAAGCCTTTAACCCTTGATTAGACATCGTCGGTATTTCGTGCCTCGGCTTTCGTCGAACCCAAGTTTTTGTTCTTACAACCCCGATAGTCGAGGACGCGATAACTTTTGTGATAACCTTGGTCAAGGACCAAAGGTAAAAATCTAACCATGGTTAAATTTGGTTCTCAGCACTTCGTCACTCGGCACTTTCTTTCATCGAGTTAAGGTGTCCAAAAATCCGATTCACGAAGTTGCGACATAATTTTAGCGAGATTAATTAGTCGCCTAATCTAAGATTTCCTTCTCTTAATTCGAGCCTTAATTATCGCAACATCGCGATATCGCAACTCGGCATATCATTCTCCCAAAATTTTGTCTTCTACTTCCCGAGTCGCGATATGGCGATTAAGTTAATTTTATGATTAAGGATGCGCCAAATCACGGTTATTGTTAATTAAGCTAAAATCGGAACTCGCAGTCTCGCGAGTTGTAAAGTCAAAATGTTAAAGGGAAATTCACGATGCAGCGAAAGGCGAGGAAATGATTTAAGTCCCTAATATTTGATTTTTTAAATGAAAATGAGATACGTCTCGCGCATCGAGGTTTGCACACTTCACGATGTAGCTGCTTGCTCTCCATAACCCGACTGCCTGTCAAGCCGCCCAACATTGATGACATTAATGAAGATTTAGGGTAAATCCATGAATAAATAAGATCGGATTTATACATTAAATTTGGTTTTATTTGCGATTTGAAAGACTTATTTCAAAAGGTACAGAGTTTTCAAATATATACGAGAGTTTCACTCTTTTTAAACAGTTCTCATAAGCGCACATCAGCTCACCTTTATCCGAGGGAACTCATTTCCGCATGTATACACAGGTATATTGCAGAAGAACGAAAAAGCAAGCATCAGCCATGGCTCCAAGCAGAGCAGCGAAAGCGAATGTCGAGGATGCAGCGCAGGGTCCAGACAACGTCTCGGATACTTCACCTCGGACGGGTGGCTCAGTACCCACCTGGTCGTTTATTTCAGACATTCTGCAATCCGAGCTGGTAAACTATTCAGACTCTGATGACTATAACAATGATATTGTGAAGGACGACCTGAACACTAAGTACAAGAAAATTGTTCAGACGAGAATGCACCTGGTTGCAACCAGACCTCGGTTGCTCCCATACTATGACATGATCCGATGGGCATTGGATCACATCGACCTGTCCTCCAGAACTATCGTAAATGACCGACAGGCCATGGTCGGGACTTTTAGGCCCGAGCATATCCAATCTATGTATAAGCTCCCAGCAACTTCTGAATACACATATGGCAAAGAATTCCTGGTGGACTTCAAAAAGAAGGAGTGCGAAGAATTTGACAAAACCATGCCAGGCTTGATAAAAGATTGGGTTTCGCGTCCCGCGACATTCAGAGCGAATGACAAGAGCGTGTATTCAATTTATTCGCTGGAGCCACATTATATGTATGTGGCGATGATGACTTGTCGGCTTTTCGGATGGGAGGATACCGCGCATTTTTACATCCAGTGGGTACCTCTCATCTTTTGGGTAGCAGAAGGTTCCTCATTCAATTGGGCGAAAATGCTCTCCGATAGTTTGTTCAACAGGATCACAGAGTACCGAGAGAAAAAAGCAGCTCGGAAACCATCCGGATTCTTCATGTCTGCGTATATCATGGATGCGATATGCTCCATGTTGCCTTTTCCTTTGATGAATTGGGCTTGGAGTCCAACCCAAGAGAAAACTGTTCATGAGTACCACGACAAGCTGTGGGAAAATAACGCAAATAAGTTTGTTTATGAGATTTTCAACTGGGTGATGGTGCCCCTGCACATCACCCTTTTTGGTCTTTCACCACCCCGCATCTCAGATAGCATTGCTGTGAATCTGAGCCATATCGCAAACTGGTACGTAGAAGAAGAATTCTCCTATTTGAGAGTATTCGGAGTTGTTGTTCCTCCTCTGGCGCTACCGTTGTTCATCCCCGACAAGCTGGCTTGTCGGGAGATTGCTCGACAAACAGTAATTGGCGGAGTGAGTAAAGAGCTCAAAGCGTCATCGAAAAAGGTATGGCCATTTTTCCCTGTCCGGCTAAATTCCTATTCCTGATTAGATTTCGGACATGCTAAGGCTGAGGCTGTGGCCTTAGAAGACTTGAGCCTAGTCTCTATTGAGTACAAAAAGCATGATCCGCAGAGAATTGTAAGCACCCATCTGGGAAATTGTGGATTAAAGAGGTTCGAACACGAGTGTTCGCCCTCGGATGATGTTTTCCGAGGGGTGAGGTCCTATTCGAAAGTGCAATTTCGAATCAGATCTCTGGCACCCAAAGACAGGGCTTTTGTTTTAAAATTTCAGGAGCATAGGAAAAGGTGTCTCCCCGTTGTGCTGGGAGGTTTGGGACTTCCCAAGGATAAAGAAAAGGAGGCCGAAAGTTCTGAGGGGCAGACTTCTAATCCCGAAAAACGTCATGAAGGGGAGCAGGAGAAGAGTCCCGAACAGGGGAAGAGTCCCGAGCAGGAGAAGAATCCCGAGCAGGAAAAGAATCCCAAGACAGAAGAAGGGACTACTGACCCACCTAAGAAACATAGTCCAGAGATGGAAATGAAAAACATAGACCCGCCTGAAACTCAGAATCTAGAGACAGGAACAGAGACGAAGACCTCCGATCCTCCGAAGGATCAGGACTCACTCGTCACACCAGGGAAGGCGGCGAAGCAGATCGGGAAACCCATCACCTCTGTCACACCCTGCCTATGTCTAGGCTGCGAGAATCCCTAATTCTCGCATTGTACCCCACTGCCAGACTGTGAACTCACTTGTAAAAAAATTGGATTAGGTCTTTTTGTGTCTTCAGATGCCCAGATTTTTTTGTGTGTCTGGGAAGAACTTCTTTGGCCAGTGATTAACTGTTTCTTGACTTAAAATCTCGCGAATGATTAGTTTTCGGAAATCGAAAACTCTTCTTGATCATTTTTTTTTTTCAATTTTTACCTCTTGACCTTTTCTCAACAAAGGTATAATCTCTGATTCTAAAATCCGAGTGCTTGTTTGGTCAGGAGCCTTTGATTGGATTAAAAGTTGAGATCAATTGTCCTTTTCAATTGCTTATTACTTGGAAAATTGTTACCCATGTGCATTTGTAGAGACGAGTCTTGTTAGTTTGTTATTTTTATCTTCATTGAAAGATCGATTTGGGTGTTTGTTGAGTATTTCATTTTCGTTGGTTGCTTACTTTTTCTTTGTTCCATCCCTATTGCTTGGTTTCTCATAAAAAATTAAAGACTTTTTTCTTTTAAGCAACCATTTATTCGAAAGATATTGGCATTCAAATATTGACAGAATACGAATAGGGAATTTGCATTGTTCATGATTGTTTGATATTACATTTCAAGAAACATCGCACATCGTAGTTCGCATTGTTCCGGAAAACTCCTCTTTCCCTCCTGTAGATAGAATTGATCGAATGAAAACTTATATCATTCATCCTTGTTTACGCATTGTTTTGTCAAAGTCTTACACAACATTGGTTTCATTTTCGTCTCCTTTTTGTGTAACAACAGCCTTTAATAATATTGCACAACTTTAAAATTCAACTAGTAACTTTTTCTAGGGCTCATTTACACCAACATTAGCTAGGCTAGAGMTTTGGAATAGGCAGTGAGACACACTCTCCAAAGCACAAAACACACAATAGTATCTTGTGATAAGGAGTGTCAAATTCCATTTGCATCATTTTGTCCTGGGAAGCCCTTCTCACACAAGGGTCAAACCTGAGGTCGCATTGAGATTGACAGAGTTACTCACTCTGCTTTGTTGATCTCGGTGTAGAKATTGCACGTATTACGGGGGTCACTTGAAGATATACCCATAATGATGAGTGGAAKCCTCTCAAGTTGATTTCGGGCTAGATACTCTACCTTTGCATGTGGATYGGACTRTCGACTGTTTCCCCAGGCATCATTGTTGTTTGTGGTAACCTTAGYAGCCTATCTTCTTAGGGTCTTACACAAGGTGACTGTGAAGGGGTAAGTCTTCACGGTACCTGGAGTCGACRTTKGCTAGACTCACTCGGGCACCTTAGAGGGTATACCCACGATTATGTGTGGGAGCTTGCACCAGGGTGTAAGTCCGTTAAGCAGGTCGTCAACGTAACTTTTCCACCCTTGCCCAGCCCCTTCTTGTCTCGTCGTCGCAACGTTGGATTTCATCACCAACTAGTGACTTCGGAATTAGAAGGTCTTGTTTGCTTTGTTTTGCTTCCTAGATTTTACTAGTGCATGTTGTTTCTTTACGAAAGTTGGCCATAGAATTTCTTTCGTAAGATTTTAACTCGATCACAATTGACCCTCCACACCATTCATGTAGAATGCAAGGCCTACCCCGAGAAGATCTGGAAGGTTCTCATCCCTTGCCTACCAACTCACCAGAGGGCTCTCCTCAACAGAGTGAAATCCAAGACGTTGCCACTCCATAAGTGGAAAGAACTAACTCTTTAGAATGATTCTGAATTACCAATTCTCGAGAGGACTTTCGACTTCCTCCCGACTCTGAGAGACATATTGTTCGAGTGAATTCTTTCGGAGAAATAGTTGTTGAGTCTTTTGGATTACCAACTGGACCTTTCACAGGACCTGAGGGTCAAGATCCTTTTTGGACTACTGGCATTTTTAGACGGGATCTCTTTGGCTCAGGAGCAGGCGTTGATATCACTGTCACACCTGAGCTGCCCGAAACATCTTATCCAGATGCAATACCTTTTACTACTACCTGTTATTTTTCTGGTTTAGATGCTCCGCCAGCTGACCACATCTTGAATATCCCCCTACAAATGGTCCATTACACAATGGTCCCAGATACTACGCGTCCTCACACTTGGATTACGGCGGCTAGCCAAGCTCCTATTGGCACTCCGTTTTCAGCTAGATTCACCCCAACACTTCCGCCCGGATATCATGCGTTGAATGCTTCTATTCCTGCTCCTACACAAATCCCATCCGGGACTCCTGGCATTTCCACTCCTTCTGGGCACCATCTCATTCCCGGTTCCATTCCGACACTTCCTCGACCCCCTTTCAGAGGACCTCTTCCATCCTCTATCAGAGGCACCGACCCTAGTGGCACCATCCTGTCTTTCACACCTAATTACCAGATTTCTTTTGGTGGACAATGTAACCAAGGAGGCCAAACCCGATCCCCTGGACAAATCCCAATTGGGACGCAACCCTCGATTGGAGGGCAACACCCACCTACCCCGCACTATGGACAAAACATACCTCCATCCTTGGCCCAGTATTGGAACTATCTTATTCAAAATAATCCTCACTCGAATGGGGGGCAACAGCCTCAAGCTAGCTCCTTCATACCCCCTAGTACAGGACAACCATATCCAGGTACGTCCAATTCTATTTGGGGCTCGAACGCTCAACCCCATGCCCCTGTTCAAGGGAACAACCCCAACCAATACAACCCTATGAATTACTTTCCTCTACACCAACAACCGAATCTTCCCGGTTCTTCGCATTATATGCAAACTGCTTATGGTCCCACTGGTCTACCGATGGGACTCCCTCCCCAAAGTCACCAATACCCACATGTGAATAGACAGTTACCCTTCTTAGCCACCCTGGACCTCCCTGATCTATCGAGAATTTTAAATGATCTGATCCGTCACTCTCCTCAATGGCCCGCCATACACTCTCCTCAATGGCCCGCCATACCGGCCAAACTACCATCCGACATCCCTAAATTCGATGGTAAACCAGGAGAGGACCTAAACAATCATGTAATGACTTTTCACCTTTGGTGTTCATCCTACTCCTTGATGGATGACTCTATTCGTTTACGCCTTTTTCAGCAAACCCTCACAGGTTCCACCGCGAAGTGGTATATAGAATTACCACGAGGCTTCTTCACCAACTTCAACACCCTCGCTATGGATTTTCTCACCCAATATCAGTTACCGATCCGTTACGAAACAAGAACCGGAATTCTGAGTTATTTTAAACAAACCAAAGCCACTCATATCTCTAATCACATTCATGAGTGGCGGCGGAGACGACGTCTCATCAAACTCGAACTTCCCGATCAGTTGTTGGAAAAGTGGTTCACAAAATCATTCGTGAACGACATCGCTCATGACATTGCCATGGGTGGAGTTGTCACAGAAGAAGAGACAATCAGTCGTGCTCAATACCTTGACCTCGTTTACTCATAAATGGGTACTCTTTACGACTTACTCTCTGACGTACCTCGTCCTTCTACTTCTGCTACTTCAACTCCTCATGTTGCTTCTAATGCAGTTGACAGTGTGATTGACACTTTCCACGTCCAATCCCATTCCATCCAAGCCTCTAGAAACAACCCCAAATCTGTTGCTTCTAATGTTCAAAATGCTCCGTCTCCTACCCCTCCCACCGGCAATACTTCTAAGGTGAACTCTGTTCAATCTACCTCTGTCGGAAAAAATAAATCCAAAAAAGGAAAGGGTAAGAACGAGGATAAAAATAATTCGCAATCTGAGAAGATAAAAACGCTATCTATTGACGATAAGAATAAGCACAAACCCTGATACCCTTGTCTTATCTTTGGTGATGATCACTACACTAAGGATTGTCCAAGACGAACCGAGGTTACTAATTTCCTTCAAGGGACCCCGAAACCACCTACTCTGATCGTGTTGTCACAACCCTTCCTTCTCAATAACAGTCCCAATTGGTCATTCATGACCAACCTTCCCCCTCCAATACATCCCATGTCTTAGTGTGTACAGGTGATTCAAAGAAGAATGACATCACACTTACCACTCGAGCCAAAGATTATTCTTCCTCCAAAGAAAAGGTTGATGAAATACCTCCTTCGTTGGTCCAACCATCTCCCACGACTCCACCTACCAACAGTCCTCTTTATCTCGAACAACCGAGCCTAGATACAGTTCTTCGCCCTCCCCCAAAGGGTGTTGTCTGAAAATCTTCTTTCAATCCTCATGCATGTGCTGCCCAAAACTACAGTATTGTCGAAGATCTGGCCTAAGCACCGTCCGTGATGTCAGCCCTCGAAGTCCTTCAGAGTTTTCCTATACAACGGAAGGTACTGTTGAAAGCTATTGGTGGAATCGACCCTACCGATACAAATTTAATAATTTTTTAATTGGAAGATCACATTCCAAGGTTACCCCCTCAACTCGCATTCCAAATACAAGTTATTGTCTCTGACAAGAAAATTTGTAGAACGATTATTGATGAGGGTACTTCGACGTGTGTCATGTCTATTACCTGCTGGAAAGCCATCGACTCTCCTCCTTTAACTGAATCCCACAACACGCTCAAAGCCTTCAATGGCTCTGGTTTTAAGCCTTACGTTGTCCTCCCTTCGTTGCCTATTACGTTAGAAGGCAAAATGGTCAACATTGAAGTGGAGGTCTTTGACGCTCCTCTCGATTACAACCTTCTCCTTGGCTGTAGTTGGATCGATTCCATGCGTGTAGTTGTGTCCACTCTTTTCCGTTTCGTACATTTCCCACATCAAGGAAAAGTAGTTACAGTGGACCAATTGGCCTTCTTTCACTCCGATACATGTACCGGCAACGTACCTTTCATTGCAAAACCCCCCCCTAGATATGAGAACATCAGTGTGGGTCTTCTTAAAGATTCCTCTTTGATGGTTACTTTCCCCATTCAACACATAGATCCACTTTGTATGTATGATTGATATCTTTGGAGTATGTATGATTTGTATTAGCACATAGATCCACTTTGTATGTCGCGTGGCTATGTCTTAATTCAAGTCTTCTCACATAGATCCACAGTGTATTCCTGGTGGCTATGTATCATTTTGACGACATGGATCCACGGTGTATGATTGGTGGCCATGACCTATGTTTATGATTCCATTCATTTGTGATATGAACATGGGAATGCCTACCTCAGAACTGGTATTATATTCTGCAGATGCTTGGTTGTTTACAAGTTTCCGATTAGGTGTGCTCCTTGTTTCTGACACACACACACATTTTACAAAGTATTTCAACTGTCACAAGTTCCAGCCTCATGCTTTGGGGGGCATTCTGTTACACATTATTTTGGTCACTCTGGTGATGTCTCTACAATGATGTGTTCAGGCTCCCATAAGGACTTTTTGCCTTAGAAAAGTGACTGCTATCTCCTTCCAAAAAGTATATTTTTAAGATGAGTTCGCAGACTGCCTATGTTATAGGGTACGAAAATCCTCCATTCTCGCAAGCAACTCTATACTTGGAGTGCAAACTCTACGCCATCTACTCTATAGGTAAGGTGCAAACCTGTTTCAAAGCTTGGAAAAGAGAAGAAGTTACGAAGGTTCTAGAAGGGAATCTTCTAGAAAATGAGTTGGCATTCGCATGGTTGGCATCCTACTGACTTCTCAAATTTAGTGGGATCATCCTCGTCCATTTAACCATATCTCCTTCTCCTATATATTGAAAGGTTTCTCATGGAAAAGGTTAAGCAAGATTGAATGAAGAATTGGTGAAGAACTCTGTTTGGATAGAAGCTTGAAGACTTTATTTTGTCTATCAAGTTGTACTGGATCTTCTTCATGCAAATGTAGAGCAAGTGTGTGTGTTGGAACCAAGGGTCACTGAAAGGAAGCTTGTGACATCAAGGCGATCTGGTTGTATCTTCTACTTTCATTTAATATAATACAGCGGCATGTCCCTTTCTCATAAAATCACTCTTATTTTATTACATAACTCCTTGATCATATGCATAGGTTGACATTGAATATACTTTACTATCTTCACTTTGGTTGGTTTGTGTTGTCTTGGTCCTGATTTCACAAGAGCGTCGGAGTGAAGCAGGAACAACAGAGACCTAAGGAAGCGATATAAAGGTATGTCACTCATTCAGTCTCGATAGTAGATTCAATGACAACAACTTCGAGAAAGAGTCATGTCATGTCCTGTTTTGTTCTAGATCCAGGTGGATCTAGGGAGATCTGTTAGTGTCTGCACCTACCGATTTATCTAGTAACAAGTGTGAGGATTTTTTTACACTTGTTATAAAACTTTAGTTAGCAATCACCATTTACTCATTAGTTTCATTCACACTTAGTTGCTTGCATGTAAACATATCTCAACAACATACATCAACAATAAATAACTTTGAACCATCATAATAATGAACACAAAGAGCAACAGATATATGTTTAAGCTTTTCGTATTATATGTTACAAGAGACTACAATCACAGGTTTTATCAACACCAACTGAATAGATCACCAACTCTCAATTGCAAGACCCAGCCTGCCAACACCAACCGAGATGTGAGGAATCCAACCCTCAAGTACAAGACCCAACCTATAGACAGAAATCAATCTTTCAAATTGTACCAACAGTCTATACCAATATAAGTGTATCAACTATGCACAACACAACCTGTCACCTCAACCTGACTCATCAATCTTATCATCCAAATATGATCTACTCACAAAGATCAATCATCAAAGCAACTCTCAACCATGTGCACAATATCACCAAGTTAACCAACAAGATACCTCTAGCAATACACCATACTCCCCATTAACCAAATACCATAAACCCTTACACAAGACCATGTGCCATAACCATACCTTTAATCATGTAGCAATCATCGAGACCTATACCATACCATGCAACAATTGGAACAATTCCAATATGCAAAGATGATGTGGTTATCGAACTACCAACTTTATGCAGCTGCCAAATCTGCTGCCATTGATTTGTTATTGCGATTATGCTACCGCGGTTTTGTTGTTGCAGTTTTGCAGCCGCGATTCTGTTGTTGCGAATTTTCTGCCACGATTTTGCTCTATCAATAATACCTGCCCAAATAACCTTTCATAAATGGATATTCAATATGCTCAAAGATCATACTCATAAGAGACCCTTTCTCTCTTATTTGTAGTTCTCCAAGTAGCTTCCTCTAGGGGTTATCTTCTAACCAACTTATCTAACTTCCTTCTTTTGGGGCTAACCCACTTCTAACCACTTTACCCACAAATAGTAAACTCTTGACTTCTAGTTGCAACTAATTTATTTTTAATTGTTTTATTGTTGCAACCACTTAACCCATGACTAACCACTTTTATTGGTCAACCTTTTGCAGGGGCTTCTAGAATAATTTGACTTCTTTGACCTTGTATGCTCTTCTAGATAACTCATGAGGGTTCTCCAACTTTACATAGCAATAACTCTCTAACCGTGAGGAGTTATGTGACATTCCACATATCACTGGAAACAGCATGACATATACTATCCATCTGAAATAGTTTCTCTTGCAAATTCATTGATCTTCATTACATTATTCCTCAATCGAACTTGGGTTCCATAGCCACACTACTTGGCTACTCAACCACCTAACCATTTGGACTTCACAAGGCATTTCCCGTGACGGCTTTCACCATAAGAGGACCACTTTGAGAACTTTATCCAAGAGCATCTTCCCTTGAGGGCTTTAACCATAAGGGGACTACTTTGGAGTTTATCCATTTGTTTTTTCCTATCAACCATGACATGACATCAATGATACAACTCCCTTTAATATCAACACATCATTATGACACCACTTGAAATCAACCCCTTGACAACAATTACATCAATGACCATATAACCAATAATCAATATATCAACGATACAAACACATCACTATGACAATACTTGACATCAATGACAATATAGTACAACAGAGGGGGTGTGACCAAGGGTCCCAACTTTTGGGTCGCACCTCTTCCTTAAAGATAATCGACCTTAGGGGATTCTTTACTTTACTTTAGAGGCTTCTTCTCTTTGCTTTAGGGGCTTCTTCACTTGGATTTAAAGCTTCTTATCTTGTCTCTAGGGGCTTCTTCACTTGGACTTAGGGGCTTCTTCACTTAGATTTAGGGGATTCTTCTCTTCATTTTAGGGGCTTCTTCACTTGACTTTAGGGGCTTCTTCACTTGGTTTCAGAGCTTCTCGAAGGCTCCATTTGTCTAAAACTAAAAGTGGGCATGTCGAAACAACCACATGCTATCTCATCCCCCGAGGGCCATGCTTAAAAGCTACATCATAAGGGGACCACTTTGGATTTATATACACTTATGTCAAGGCTCCTTTAAGGGGATACATCATCATCACTTTTAGGGGCTTATGTGCCTTCTTTTAGGGATTCTTCTAAGGTTGACATCAATGACAACCAATTTTCCAACAATACCCTCCTTTGGCATCGATGGAAACTTATTAAAACAACGATGCTCCCCATGTCTTCATGCTATGATCCCAATGATTGTATTGTCCTCTTGTCTTCATGCTAACTCCCCATGTCTTCATGCTTCTAGTTTTACTATTTTTTCTCTCTCCCTTTGAGATCAATGGAAAAGGGTAACATCACTTGACAATATTTGCCTTTTTGTTCTTGCAAAAGATTATGGAAATCAATTTGGAGCAAAAATTACTACTATTTTTTGTCGAAGATACTCAAAGGTGTCCCTAGGAAGAGGCTTTGTGAAGATGTCTACAATATATTCTTTTGTCCCAATGTACTCCAACTTGATATTATTTTAAGTGACTTGTTCCCGCAGAAAGTGGAACTTAATAGGAATATGTTTGGTCTTAGAATGCATCATTGGATTCTTGGAGATGTTTATAGCACTAGTGTTGTTATAGAGTATTGGAATAGGCTCATCATAGCTCACTTGCATGTCTTGCATGGTCTGCTTCATCCAAATAATCTGAGTACAACATGTTGCTTATGCAATATATTATGCTTCTACTGTGGATAAGGATATGGAAGATTGCTTCTTGCTCAACCAGGAAACTAAGCAGTCACCTGAGTAGACAGATGCTCCACTTGTACTTCTTCTGACGTCAATACTTCCTACCAAACCTGCATCCGTGTACGAAACCATAGTTAACTCATTTCCTACGGAAACCATAGCCCAAAATTTGTTGTTCCTTTAAGATATATGAAGATCCTTTTCACTGCTAGAACATGGGTTTCCTTTGGTGCCGCTTGAAATCTTATGACATGTATGACTGCTTGCATTACATTTGGTCTTGATGTTGTCACATAGAGTAGACTACAATTCATTGATCTATAGAGTCCTTGATCTGCTTCTTTAGATTCAACATCTTTTCTCAACTTTCAACTGGTAGCCACAGGAGTACTCACAGGTTTACAATCTTCCATTTTGAACTTCCTTAACATTTCCTTGATGTACTTGGTTTGGTAAATGAAAATGCCTTCAGCTAGTTGAGATATATGGAGTTCCTAGAAGAAATTCAACTCGCCAAATAAGGACATTTCAAATTCATTATGGATATCCTTGGAAAACTTTTGACTCGATCTATCATCATCGCTTCCAAAGATGATGTCATCAACATACTCTTCAATAATAATCATCCTGCCTTGATCCACTTTTATGTAGAGGTTACTATCTGCATTTCCCCTTCTGAATCCTTGTTGTTATAAGTACCCATTCAATCTTGAGCACGAAGCTCTCAGAGCTTGCTTAAGTCCATACATAGCTTTCTTCAATATGTAAACATAATGTTCCTTTTCTGATAGTAGAAACTCTTTTGGTTGTTCTATGTAGACTTCTTCTTCTAATTCTCCATTTAGAAAAGTTAATTTTACATCCATTTGCTACACTTTGATCCTTTTGGAGCATGAATAAGCCAAGAAAATTCTTATTGCTTCCATTTTGGCCACGGGAGCAAAGGTTTCTTCCAAATCTATTCCTTCAACTTAAGCATATCCTTTGCACACTAGTCTTGCTTTGTTTTTGGTTATATGTCCATATTTATTTAGCTTGTTTCTGAAGATCCATTTAGTCCCAATCACATTTTTTTCCTTTGGTCTTGGAACTAGTTCCCATGTCTCATTCTTCTCTATTTGATTTAGTTCTTCTTCCATAGCGTTGATCCAATGCTCATCATTTCTAGCTTCCTCAAAGTTACTTGGTTCAACTGTGGGCAGTAATTAAAAATGTTCTTGTTCAAGTGTATTAGGGACCTAACCTAATGCATGAGCATCCCTCCACATCAACAAATATGCTAGCAAGCCAACACATAGGCACGAAGTGGAGAAAGGGAGAGGCATTGACCCTCCCATTTTTCAATTCAAAACCTGATCCTATAGGGATTTGTGTTGTAAGGTCGTAAGAACCGAGCCATGCCCTTGTACAGGTAGTGGATAGGGTCACTTTAAATGGTTGAGTGTAACCAGGCCTAGATCGTAGTCAGGTCTGGATAATCATTCAATGTAATGAGTCGTAGGAGTATGGTGTCTTAACTGAGACAATGATGGCACTAAGGAGGTGGAGAGGATAAGCTCGTAGAGCCCTCTTTTGTAAAAAAGAGACTTATGAGAGATCTTTGAATTAGAGAGGTCTTAGAAGTAGAACTC
>JZKD02S1604377.1:86704-147395 GCA_000966675.3 Picea glauca | reverse complement strand
ATCTACTTCAAGCATCGTTAAAAAGGTGAGTTGATTCTTCCATTGTTTGCTCGAAAAGGGGTTGAGATTTTGGGTAGAAGGTTAAAAGTTCAATCTTAAGGGTCATTTTCTGCGTCTAAGTTTAGAGCCCTAGCTTATTAGTCCGTAGGGTAGAATACCCAACAACATGTATTCCAGGAGATACCAAGATTACCCCCAAAGAGAGATATTGATTTCTCTATAAATTTGATGCCTGGAGCTGCTCCAGTGTCGAAAGATCCTTACATAATGAGTATGCCAGAGATCAAAGAACTACAAATATAGCTTGAAGAGATTCTGAAGAAGGGGTATATACACCTAAGAATATCACCTTGGGGTGCCCCGATCCTGTTCATGAATAAGAAGGATGTGATGCTGAGATTGTGTATCGATTTTAGACAATTAAACAAAGTGACTGTAAAGAACAAGTATCCTTTAACGAGGATTGATGACCTCTTCGATCAATTGAAGGATGCAAAGATATTTTTGAAGATAGATCTCAGGTCGAGATATCACCAGGTAAGAATAAAGGATGAAGACATCAACAAGACTACCTTTAGAACAAGGTATGGTCATTAGGAGTTCATAGTGGTGCCGTTTGGGTTGTCAAATGCACACATTGTTTTTATGTGCCTGATGAATGGTGTATTCAGGGACTATCTAGAAAAGTTCATCATAATCTTCCTGGATGACATTCTGGTGTATTCCAAGTCAGAGGAAGAGCATGAACAACATCTTAGGATGGTGTTGCAGGTGCTAAGAGAGCACCAAGTATATGCCAAGTTGAGCAAGTGCTTGTTTTATCATTATCAAATCCATTACTTGGGGCATATTATTTCGAAGGATGGGATAGTTGTAGCTGATGCACTCAACAAAAGAGTACACGAGTTACATGCTAAAACCATTAGCACGTACCGAACTGATATAAATGGTAGAATTTTGGAAGCTGAAAATGAAGATTTGCTATACTTGGAGCTGGTGGCCAAGCTACAACAAGGTGAGATGCCACAGAAAGTGGAGATATATAAACAAGAAACTGATGGAATAGTTCTGTATAAAAACAAAATTTATGTACCTAATGTCTAGGACTTGAAACGTATGATTTTGCATGAAATGCATAATGTGCCTTATGCAAGGCACCCTAGATATCAGAAAACCGTGGCAGCAGTCAAGAGCCATTACTTTTGGCTAGGTATGAAGAAATATATTACTTGATACATCGCTAGATGTATGGAGTGCCAGAAGGTTAAAGATGAGCACAGGCACCCAGTCGGGTTGCTGCAACCTTTAACCATTCCTGACTGGAACTGGGAAGTGGTGACAATGGACTTCATCATGGGATTGCCCAGGACAGGAAAGCAACATGATTCAATTATGGTGGTGGTGGAAAAGCTTACGAAAGTTTCCCATTTCATTCCATTAAAGACTAGTCTCAAGGCAGCGAATGTTGCCAACATCTTTGTGAAGGAAACAACACGATTGCACGAAATCCCTAAGACAATTGTGTTTGATAGAGACCCAAAATTTACCTCAAAATTTAGGAAGGGGTTGTTCAAAGGATTTAGAATGAATCTGAACTTTAGCAAATCTTATCATCCTGATTTTGATGGACAAACAGAGAGGGTGAATAGAATAATAGAAGACATACTGAGGATGTATGCGATGGAAAAACCATCGAAATGGGAAGACTACCTGAATTTGGTAGAATTTGCCTACAACAATGGGTATCAAGCATCGTCAAAGATGAGCCCATTTGAAGCACTTTATGGAAGAAAGTGCAATACTCTAGTAAGTTGGGATAATCCAGCTGATAGAGCAGTAGTTGGGCCAGAGTTGCTCAAGGAAATGGAAGAACAAATGTTAAAAATTAAGCAGAATTTAAAGGCTACCCAAGACAGGAAGAAAAGTTATGCCGATAAGAACAGAATCCATAGAGAGTTCAAAGTGGGTGATCATGTTTTTCTGAAAGTAAAATCTAACAAAAGTTCCCTGAAGCTGGGAAACTACGGCAAGTTGGCAGCCAGATTTTGTGGGCCATTTGAAATCCTAGAAAGGATTGGTCCAGTTGCATATATGCTTGCATTACTTGCATCCATGAATATACATAATGTGTTTCATGTTTCATTGCTTAAGAAATATATACCTTATGCTAATCATGTAATTGATTGGAATGTGATTCAGGTGGAGCAAGAAGGTGTCCTGCAAGTGCATCCTGTGCACATATTGAATTGGAAAAGAAGACATATTTGAAATCAAGCCATAGGGATTGTAAAGGTCCAGTGGACTTGGTATGGTCCTGAGGATGCGACATGGGAGCATGAGGATTCTATGTGGGCAGAATACCCGGATCTTTTTGAAGATTTTGAAAATATTGTTGATGTTGTGTGAAATTTGCACTGAGGACAGTGCAAAAATAAGGGGAGGGGATTGTAATATCCCCAAGGACGAGCCCTATTGTAATCATGTTTATGAATTGTAAATCATGTTTTGTAGGCTGGTGAGACAAGTATTGATAATCTAGTGGGCTTGTGTTTATTGGGGCGAAGAGCCTAAGTATTAAGGCCAGAAGCCTGATTTTTGTATATGTAATATGCAGAACATTAATAAACAATGAACATCGTTGCGTGCAGACCGGCCACGAAGAAAGAGTGATGGGGGACTAAGATTCCACAAGATGGGTAAGGGAAAAGGGAATGAAAGGTTGGAAAGAGAGGCTAAGTGTTGAGCCTATGGGGCTAAGCCTAAGGGCTTAAGTCCTTAGGAATAATAATTTATTATTATTCCAAAAGCTATGTGAAATGTATGTTTTTATCCTAAGTTCCTGGAAGGTGGAATGTGTGCAAAAGGTAATGCATGCTGATGGAGCACATGCATCCTCATGGGAGACATGTGTCAACCCAGGCACATGCAACTTAACCGAAGAATTGAGCCGAGATGGGGGTTGGTCCTCCATTCTGTCACCCACTATCTGAATCAGGTGATATCTGCGTCTGAATTTTGTAGGCCTCACGCAACTTTGAAATGTGAATCCTGTGATGTATTTTTGAGAAGTCGATACACCCTCTATCTGAAACATCGAGTCTGTGTTTGACCTCTACGTGAATTGCTTGCCACGCATCCTGCAAACGGGTGTTATCTGAACCATGTTGTGTCTTAGTGGCCTATTTCCGTCTCCTGTTCCCACACCCCATTTTCTT
The DNA here is from genome assembly GCA_000966675.3 of Picea glauca. Taxonomy (NCBI): domain Eukaryota; kingdom Viridiplantae; phylum Streptophyta; class Pinopsida; order Pinales; family Pinaceae; genus Picea; species Picea glauca. The sequence goes on along the minus strand of JZKD02S1604377.1, from coordinate 144,180 downwards.
GTTGTTGTTGTCCCCTGTGAGTTAGCCAAAGCTGTTGTTGTTGATGTCAACCTGAACTTGGGGGAATTGGGTTGAAACTGGTCGAAGAATCGGGTTGTCAAACCTGTGGTAGAAGAGGCAGGTTGTCAGGCTTGTGAGAAACTCTCTCCAGGTGAGAGAGTCTGTTGGGAAGTGGTTTTCTCCCAGAGAGAGTCCAACACTAGCTATGGAGCTTTGAGAGTTCTTGATCCGGCCTGTTGCTGAGGCCCAGAGAGGGAGGTGAAGCACTGATGGAATGTTCTTGTGAAGGTGTATACTTTTGGGTGGAACAAGCATGTGGGGAATGAGATTCCATGAGTAGTGGGCGTAAGAAGGCTCCTGGGGAGAATCCTTCCGATTGCTCTGTGCAATTTTTCCTATAACCTTAGCCTAGTCTAGGAATCCCTGGCCTTGGGTGGAGCTTAGTCCCAGCTTTGGGGTGACCCACTACTGAGATTGATGAGAAGCATGGTCTAAGGCTGGGAGGTTCATGGAAGGTCTGCACATGGTTGGTGGAGTTACTACGGTTTCAAAGATAAGTATATGCACGTGTTTAATTCCAATTAAAATGCATGTGTGTGTTGCTTGCAATATTATCATGTATTCTGTTGCAATGATATTTAATGTGGATTCCATTAATTCTGTATGTTAGTAGTAATTATATGTTTACTCTCTTAATCCATTTAACTTAATTTAAATTCATACTACGTAAGTATGAGAATGTTTCCGCGTAGTAGCGTTGCCTGGCAAGTGGGTTGATGGTCGGGAATGTTACAATAGTGTGAACTATGCAACATATGTATTGTGTATGGAAATATTTTGGTTTATTACATTGTTATGTATGTCGAGATATGATATGTTATGATTAATCTCTATAACAGAGTCGTTAGACACTACCTCTCTCTTGGAATACTAGGAATCTAATATAATTTATCCTCTAATTCTCCAACATGGTATTAGAGATAGTGGCTTGAATTCTATCCTATTTTCTACAGATATTTTATAGGTTGTCAATTGCACACACTCTTGGAAAGTTAGATTTGTCTGGTATATTAACTTAAGGATTCAACTTGTAGACTAAATATGAAATTATATATATATATATATTAATATTATGAATTCCATGAAAAAGGTTGTGGGTATGAATGGAAAAAACTATGGAATTTGGGAAAAAGATATGGAAACATTGTTGAAGAGTAAAATGTTGTGGAAATTTACAAATTCAAAGGATGACTAACAAAAGTATGTTATCAATGGAATGAAGGATGAGGCTATAGTAGTCATAACTACCTACATCTCTAGGGATATTTACTCTTATACAACAGACATCAATTGTGAGAACACTATACAAAAGAATTTGAAGGCTCTATTTGATAAAATCAATTAAGGTTGGGTTATTTAGATTGAGAAAGAGTTGATCTCTTTGGATCCTCTCTCTTTTAAAATATTTGAAGACTACTTAGCCTATGTGAAGGAAGTTTAGTTAAATTTGTGTGAATGACCAAAGTATTTTCTCAAGAGAGATGTTCGACTAATATAATTGATCCTAATGAATTCACAGATGTCATATGATCATTGATTTGTTATGTTTTACATTTTTTGTTAGGTAAACCTTCAAAATAGACGATGGTAAGGATTATTCCTTTGATTCTTTTTTTGGTTGATTGATTAGGGCATAGGAAAAGTTGTTTGATGAAGGGAAACTTGAGGTCAAAAAATAGGCCCATTTGCTAAAGGGTAAATGTCAAGAATAAGAATAAGGATGACAATCATATTTGATTGAGAAAGGAAGAAATTATAAGGCCTATCATTATTATTGAAAATTGGGATATATGAAGAAGGATTGACCTAGAGGAGAAAGCAAAGAAGATTGAAGGAGATGTGTCAAATGGAAGATCCACGAACCTATAGAATCCAACTTTAGAAGATAAGAAAGATAATTATATGTTTTCTATTAGAGTTTCTCAGGCCTTGTATGCTCATACTTCCAAAAGTGAATGAATAGTCATCTATAGTTTTGTGAATTTCCTAAGAAAGACCCAAGACTGAATACACTCATAACTCACACAGATTATTGAAGAAGACTTTGGCATGAATGACTTAGAGATATAAATTTGGAAACTTGAAAATGACAGTGAAACACAACATGGTTACTGGACTACCTAAGGTTGTTCCCCTAATGGAGTATGTGAAGGATGTATGCTTGGTAAGCATCATCAAGTTTCCTTTGAAATAGGGAAACCTTGGAGAAAAAAGACTCCTCTAGAACTTGGCCACAATGACCTATGTTCCTTGAATAAACCATGACTTGTTGGTGCAAGGTATGTATGAAACTTTAGTTATGAATTTTCCAAGTATACATGGGTATATTTCTTGAAGAAGGGTCACGTATTTGAAAATTTTAAGGAATTTAGGGAATTAAATGAAAACAAATATGGTCAACTATGAAATGTTTAAGATTAGACAATGGAAGAGAATATGTAAGAAAGGAGTTTGAAAAGTGATTGTCACATAATGATATCTCTTGGTAAATATATAAAACTTACACAACTCAATAAAATGGAATTATTGAAAGAAAGAATTAGAATTTGGTAGAAATGGAACATTGTTTGTTTCAAGCCAAAGGTCTATGGATAAGTTTTGGGTAGAACTTGTTTATTGCTCAAACTATTTGTTAAATCTAATTTTGATGGGATGTGACCCCAAATGAAAAATGGAGTGGAAGAAGACCCTCAGTAAGGCATATTAGAAACTTTGGACACATAGTGTGGGCTCATATTCCAGATTATAGAAGGAAGAAACTTGATGTGAAGATTCATGCATATATCATGATGGGTTGCTCTAAAGAGTCAGAGGCCTAGAGGTTATTTGAGTCTATCTAACAAGAGATTATCTGTAGAGTAAATGTTGTCTTTGATGAGGATACATTAGTTATCATTCTGTTGAATTACTCTTATGGATTGTTAAGCAATGATCCTTTGGAAATTATAGGGAATTATTGATGACCTCCCGGTCTTACCCACATTATTTGCAAAATTCTCAGTTCATATTTCTACTCAGTTTGGGATTTGAACTGCTTAAAATATGAATGTGCACGGACCCAAACTCTTCCTATAGATATCTTTTAATTCTTTGTCATACACGTTGATCTACCAGTGCTTCCAACGAGACCATATTCTCCATAGAACCTCGCACCATGACCCAAATATTTAATTTTTTAGGGCTTAACTCTCCTTAATCCATAATATTGTTTGTCCTTTCATTTTCCTCCATTGATCATCACTGAAAGGATGATCCAGATCTAATTTGGGTTTGAGATATTATGCAATCAAATCGTGACAAATATCAATCATTGGTCTCCTTCCTTGATGGATGCTCAAGATTCAACGTCAGACTATCTCCACTCCTATTTGCATCAGAGTTCCATTATCAAACTCCCTCCAAGCCACTCCATTCCGAAACCAACATTCTGATGATATTCTTCCTTCCTATTGGACTCTAAGAACCTAGAGTCTCTCAAACATTGATCTATTTGTATATAATGGTCATAGATCACCATCACATTTCCACTACACCAAGCCTTCGTCAAATTAACCTACACTTCCACATCACCACCACGTGTCTCTCTCTTACTTGTACATGTCACTGCTACATGTCCCCTTCTCATTTGTTGATGCCACGTCTGGTCTCTATCAGTTGCCATATGTCACTTGGGTTACCCTCCATGTGTCACATTCTTATTCATTAATCTATTAGACTATGAATATGTATGGGTTGTTCATCACTATCATTCTCTTGGACTAAATTCATTGTAAGACTTTGATGGTCCCACTCTAACACCCAATATCCAACTACCATGTGTCATCTCCTTATTCTCGGTCTGGATCATTCTGAGTGAATATCCACCATTGATCGTCACAGGGTGGATGATCCAGATTTCATCTTGGAACACTGTCGTCAGAGTTGTATTAGGTAAGGGAAATCTAATGCTATCCTCTGATGAACAATCAGTTCTCTCCCTAGATTTGTCCCGATAGACAACCCCGATTCACTGTCAAAACACTATGTTTAGACTTGGATTATGAATATGAACTCCAATAGCTAGTCCCAATGGATGATGAATCTCCCTTGATAGTCTACTTGTTAGGGACCTAATCTCCCTAACCCTCATGTAGGTAGAATAATATATTTCCATGTAATAACGACCAATATTAATAAGGCCTAGAAATAAGGAAGAATAAGTCAAATGTAAGAAGACCTAATAGAAGCTTCCGCTTCTAGAAGGATCTTCCTCTAGATTCTTCTTTTGTATTGACATATTTAGTATAAATAGGAGTAGATGTTATGAGAAGTTTTTTCTTGGATATTATTGTAATAGATATCTGCTTTGCTAGAGGTTGCTCCCTTGAAGAGGAAAGTGGACATTGCTATCAGTAATCAAAGTGCTCTTTCAGGTGTTATTCTGGTATTATTCTGGTATTGTTTTGATTATATCATTGCTTATTTGCCATTTCTAGCTAAAATATTTATGTTCTGCATACTATTTTATATTTGGAATACTACAAGTGGTATTAGAGCACCTTCCTCGGTAGAAAATTGTGGGTTAAATATTTTTCAGGGTAGAGAAGTATTCTGGCTTCTTAAAGCTATAGAGATTTGTCGCTACATGCATAAACCCACGGTTGAGGAGTCATACATGAAGGAAATACAAGTGGTACCTAAGCGTACATCTATTCACCACCCTTGTAACCCCTTTTGGCACCCCTTCAAGTGGTAGCGCATCAGACAACACCTGTATATGGATTGGCTTAGATCTCCTGAAGCCCTCCATAGATAAACCGATTGGTCGCCTAAATTCTATAGTGCCATCGAGAACAACACTTGGGAAGATAGTCTCTAGTACTTAGGTAGTCGAGTAGTATGGCTAAGGGAACGGTCTAGCCTCCTTAGTTGGTTACCTGAGATATTGGGGTGACTACCACTGTTGGACCCCAAATGTATATCAGAGAGCTATAGAACAGGGAAAACCCTTGTCTGTAGAACCCTTGAATACCCAAACCCTTGGGATGGAAACAAAAACAGAACAGATGTTGGCACAGGGGTAGACCCAGGGTTCAATGATACAACAATGCACCAACAAAACCCTAACTACTGGCCCTTTCGGCAACACCTGTGAAGCAGATGAAGTCTCACCCAAGGTAGAGGCAGGGGTGGTTGCAAGACTCAAGTGTTTGCAACCTCAGCTCAGACACAGATTTGTGATTACAATACTTAATAAAGCACTTAGCACCGTTAGTTCCACAATATGAAATCAATAACCACTTCTCTAATAGAACAGGGCTTCGCAACATTTACAATGATCTAGCATATTCAAGAATTTAGCATATGTAAACTAGATCAGATCTGGTAGGTCAATCGCTGAGCATCTTCATGTATATTAGATCTAACATTCTACACATCATTAGCACTAAGCATAAGCAGATCTATCTAATCATCTCAAAGAACTTATCAAATAACACATCAATGCATCAAAATAAGGCACAAAGAAGAACAACACGGTGTTTACGTGGTTCACCCCGACCCCGGGGCTACGTCCACCAACGCTTCTTCTTTATTAGTGTCTCCAATAGGTTACAAGCACAAAGCCATCAAAACCCTTACTCCGCACAGGACATAAGATCTGCGCATCTTGCTAGATCCTTCTTCCTTGCGTTACAACACAAAGACTTCTACAAATTCTTTCAATGACTTGCACTTAGTTCTGCAAGTCTCACACAGGCACAAAGAACTCATAGACCTTACTTGCACTTAGCACACATCACATAGATGCCGATCTATCATAGTTTATTTCTTTACATTGCATAGATATCTATTTATACATTACAAAATAGGCCTAAGCATGGGTAAAACCCATGGGCCGACATCCCAATCCCATTACATATTCCCCAAAACCCAAAAGAACCCAAAAGTGGGCCGAGATCTTGTGATCTCCATTCCATCTTGCATGCCTCCTTCGACAGGCTGTCAAAGTCCAAAATAGGTCAACATGACCAAGAAACTTCCAAAACTTGGTCAAGGGCCAACAGGCCCCCAACACTCACTTGTGACTCATCCCGAGTCACTTTGGTCTACCTAATTCTGCCTCGAACGCCTCGAGCTTAGCTCGAGCTACTTCGACTTGCTGCTTTGTTGTGGCCTCTTGTTTGGTGAACTCCTATATTACTATGTCGTTCACTGGCCCTTCTAGGCATTGCTCTATGATGATGACGACCTATTCTAACTCTACACCTTGGCTTTCAACCTCTGTGAATAACTGGCATGCCTTATCTTGCATGGGTTGGAGCCATTGAGTTATTTCCATTACTTTTCTCTAGATCATATGGAGATGTTGTTGGGCGGTACGTTGCTCGTGAGACCTCTTCATTCTATCTACGACTGATAGGGCCTTCAGCTGCATATGAAGTGTATCGACATGTTGTTTTGCTTCTTGGAGCTGCGACTCCAATGCCTGTAAACCTGGGTTCTCAATGAGGCTTTCATAGATCTGAGCACTGTGGTTACTCATCTTCTTGCACTCCAAGGCAAGATATTTTAATCTGTCGACTGCACTCCGGGCAGTTTTTTCCCTTTGGTCTTGTATCTCTTGAGGGGTCTCTGGTACTGCGCATAGCTCCAAGCCTGCTATGCATTGCTATAATTTCTGAATTATGTCTTCCAATTATGCCACCTACTGTGGAACTCTCTCTTATGCCTTTACTTCAACAACTATTACAGAGCGAAGTGTTCTGGTGACCCTTTCCTTGACTTCGAGTTGCTCTGTGAGCAACTGTTACTTTTCTTTATGCATATGGGCTTTCTCTTCATCGAAATGTACCTAGAGAGAAAGCTTCTCTCATTCTGCAATATTGCACTACTCTAGAATTTCTTTCTGTAGTTGCGTTAAAGCCTGGGTGGCTTGTGCTGTCTCTTCTTGAGCTCGTCGAAGGCGAGCTTCAACTATATCAACGATGCAGTGTAGTTGAGCTAGCTCATCGCCTAGTTCTGTTGTTCCTATTGACAAAGATGTAGTAGAAACTGTGTGGCTAGACTATAGTGCATGCTACACTCCTTGGAGCTCGTCCTTAATATGATGGAACACTTCCTCCTTCTTATATTATTGCTTCTCTGCTATCTCTAGCAAAGCATCATTCTGGGAAGCTATTATGAAATTGAAGTCATATGCAATGAAGACACTCTGGAATTTGGTCATGGTCAATTTTAATTTCTTCCAGGATGAAGGCTTCGGGGGGGAAACCTTTCTTTTCTTCGAGGGGTACTCCTCCTCTCGAGGTGGTGTAACCTTGCCTTTCTTTTGCTTGACCTTTGTGCCATGTAGCTTGATGCCATCACCTCCTTGCTTAGGTGAGATGGACACAGTCTTTATTGAGGTACTGTCTATATCCTGAGGCTCTTCAGTCTTGTTTTTCTTTCTTGGTCCAGGGGTATCATGTGTTGCTTCAGGACTATCTATATTAGATATTTCTGTGGGTTCTCCTGAAATGAGGAGGTCCGCCAACCAATCCTTGGTGATTTCCTCCAAGTTATCCTTCATCAGCTTGTAGTATGATTGTAGCTGTTGTTTGTGCTCATCAGTGCACGTTGTGATATAGATGAAATTGAGGTCCGCGTTGAATTTCATTAAGGGCCTGAACCTGTGGAGTGTGTTCAGGGTTATATGAGGCGCAAACTGGATGGTGGTCTTTAGCTGGGTGTAATATGCGTGGAACACAACATTTGACTGCCATTGCTTGTTCATATCACTGGAGTACCACAATGTACTGAACTTCTCAGCCAAAGGTTCAAAGGGCTCTATGTGAGGGAAGGTCTCACCTTTCGACATATCCCATGTGATGAAAGAGATTAGGATGAGAAGCCAACTGAAGTGGAACTGATATCCTTGGTCATGTTCTTCCCTACAGTCCAGTTCCAACTGGTTCACCAAGTACTTCGCCCAATTCATTTGTAGGCCCTCCGCGCACTTTCCTGCGAGGTCGAATACAAATCCAGTCACTTGGGTGGGCCGATTCTTGCAAACTAATTTTCCTGCGATCAATTGATAGGCTAAGTGCACTGCACTGCTCTAGATAGAGGCTACTTTGTAGCCTCGCGTTCCCTTCTCTACATCGTCGTAAGTATCCTTTATCTTCTAGGAAAGAGTGTGATCCGTGGTCTTTCCAGGGTAGAAATCCCGTGGGTTAGGGCCTTGCATGCTTAGCCTTGTGATCCAATTGATCAATGTCGGATCCACTGTGATGCAGTGGTTCAACCATAAATAACCTCCATGGTAACATGACAACAACAATTTGACACATGCATTCACCTCCTTGTGTCGTCCGAAGTGCGAAATCTTCATAATGTTCAGTAGGGTGGACTGCACAAGGTTCTAGGTCCATGACTGAGGGATAATATTTGAGTTCTTTCCTTTAGTCTTGGTTAGATACTTATGTGGGGTGAGCATACTATAAATATTCTTTTCGCCAATGTTGAAGTCGCTAAAATTCAACGTTGCGAGCTTATCCTGGTCAACACGAACTGTGCGCACCCCTTTCAGAAGGTACACAGTGACCAAATCATATTCAAATTCTCTGGGAACACTGTCACAATTGATTGTGTCGCTCATAGGTGGTATATAGGCAGGTAATATGCTTGGAATCATCTTGGCATTCATGAGATCGTCTCTGTTCTTAGTTCGCTTTTCATCTACTAGCCATGATGGTCCGGCGCGAACGGTGGATGGAGAGGTCTGCAGTCCTCTTGTCGACGATTCTTGTACACCTGTAAAAACTCCTCTCTCCGACATGAATCTATCGTTCATCAAATCGAGGAACACTTCTGTTACTAACTCTTCAACTGCGCTGAGCTCATCGGACATACACGCTCAGGATTAACAATCGCGGGTTCAGGGAATAACTAGTTAGACATAGTAACGAGATAAAGAGAAAGAGCATGGAGGTCATTGCATAAACTTGGGTTAGTATGTTGTTATTGGGTAAATCAATAGATGTGGACATGAACTAATCCCCCTAGATCCACATGGATCTAGAACAAAACAAGACGGAATAATATTCTTTCCCTAAGTTGTGATCATCGAGCTTACTATCAAAGGAGGAATAGATAACATACCTTATGAATCACTTCCTTAAATATTTGTTGTCCCTGCTTCACTCCGATGTTCTTACGTGATCATATTTGCAATGATATAAGACAACCAACATGAAAGCAACAATAGTATAATTCAATGACAACCTAAACATGTGATCAAGGAATCATGTAATAAAATACTAATCATCTTATGGGAAAGAGACATGCCACCGTATTATATGAATGGAAAGTAGAAGATACAACTAAATGCCTTGATGTCGTAAGTTCCCTTTCAGTGGTCCTTCGTTCCAACACACGCATACACTTGCTCTAAAATTTGGATGAAGAGAATCCACAAAATCTTGATAGACAAATGGAGGTCTCAAGCAACACTCAAAATAGGATTCTTCACACAGTCTTCAACCTATTCTCTTGTCAATTCTCTGCTTAATCTTGCTCAACTTTGCTTAACCTTTTCCATGAGAGGCCCCTCATATAGGAGAATATGAAGTGGTTAAAAGGATGAGGATGATCCCACCAAATTAGAGAAACCAGTAGGATCAAAACCATACAGACACCACCTCACATTCCAGAAGATTCTCCTTCTAGAAACTTCATGAAACATCTTTCCTTTTTTAGCTTTGGAAGGACGCCGCACCCTGCCTATAGAGAAGCCTATGGAAACTTTGTGGGCCACCTATATCATAGCCTGCAAAAATCATGGATTTCCGCACTATGTAATATGTGCAGCCTGAGGACCCTTTCCAAAAAGTAGTCTTGTAGAGGAGGAAAGAAGTTTCTTTTCTTAGGAAAAAAGTCATTTTGGGAGCCTGAACACATGCTTGTGAAATCATCATCAGGGTGACCAAAATTATGTGTAACAAAATGCCCTCCAAATTATGAGGCTAGAACTTGTGACAACCAAAATACTTTGTAAAATTCCATGTGTGTGTCAGGAACAAGGATCGCACCAATCAAGAGCCTCCGAACAATCAAGCATCTGCATAAAATCATACCATGTCTGAAGTAGGCACTCCCATGTTCATACTGTAGATGATTTGAATCATAAATACGAGTCATGGCCACCAATTATACACCGTGGATCCATGTCATCAAGATTCTACATAGCCAACAGGAATACACTGTGGATCTATATATTGGAAAACTCAAATGCAGACATAGCCATGAATTATACAAAGTGGATCTATGTGCTAGTTCAAATCACAAATACTCCATCGCAACCTGGATCAAGAATGATGAGGTCCAGGGTCTTCAATCCTGACAACCGTTAGTATGAATCTAGCCATATGATTACAAGTGTTAAAGTCGAACATGGTTAGAAACCACTTGATTACCAATCATTAACGAAAATTGTTAACAAGTGCGAGGGAAATTACCATTGATGTCAATGACTCCCAAGGTACTCTAGTACAATCCAACGAGTGTGAATAGATGAGCTGAATTCGAAAACTCAATGGAATATCTCGATCAGGGATCAATAATGTGAATTCGTGGTCAAAAGCGAAAAAACTTTCCATTGAGGCATGCAGGATCTAAGGCACTAAATGATTTCTAAATCTTGTTCTTGGATAATGAGATAAAGTCGATAGGGAAAGACTCGTCACAGGAGGGCCTTGATGTATCCCCCATCAATGACATGAAATAAGTAACAGATTTAGGGTAGAGCAAAGTACGATCATGATTTAAAACTGACACAACGAAGGCTGACATGGTAGGAATTGACAATTGCAGATGGTTGACTCAATAGAGGGCTTGGTTGAACTTCTCTTGAACATATCAATGGCATGACACTGGTCTTGGCAGCATTGACTCAAATATGACCCAAGATATGAACTTGCGGAAAGTCATATGAGAGACAAATGGATTTCCCAACTCAGGTTTAAATGATGAAGGGGGTGCCATGTTCAAGAGTGACGCTTAACGCCACTAACACAAATACAAAGACACATCTCTTTCCCAAATTTTCCCCCACCATTTCTGGCGAGTACCTCTTTATTTTTACGTAAGCTTGAGAAGGATAACATATGCTTGTTGATGTAAGCTTATCCTTCGGACGAGTCCCTCGTAGTATGTTTAATGAACCCTAAGAAGGAGTGGTTCGGTCCCATCTGAGTCTTTCGATGTTTTTTTAACGAGTCCAAAGATAGAAAAATCGGGGGTTTTTCATGTTTTGAGAGTTTGAAAAACACTTAAAGATAACTCTCCCAGTTCCTTTTTCATAAAATATTTTGACGAGACCGAAAAGGTGATAAACTATCACCCATCAAATGTTTTCTTCAAATATTTTTACGAGTGTGAAAAGAACAAGGTCGCTCAACAATCTTTTTCATTTTTATGGAGTGTGAAAAGAGCTTAAAGGTTACTCCTTAAGTTTCCTTATTTTCGTGTTACCATTGACTAGTATGAAAAGACAACAAAAGTATACTCGGATACATTCTCATTGATTTTCGAGCACAAGAACGAACAAAGACTAAGCTCAAGGTTTTTATAAAAACACTAAAAAATAATCGTACATGCGACAAAAAGAAAAAACAAATTGCAAAAAGCATCCATACTTCATTGTTTGAAACCCCAGATCTGTTCCTCTATGAGACATAACAAATTCACATGACCATTAGACAATTAGGTTTTCAAGAAAATATATTTAAATGATACAAAATATTTGTAGAAAAAGTAAAAAATCAGATAAAGAGTGGTAAGAACTCATTTTCACCATTCCATTTGTATTTCACCCAAAATTTGTCTACAATGTCATTTTCACCTCATATTTTAGTGATCGATTGCAAAGAGCACGGGAGATCATTCAGTGAGCGGTTTGCATGAAAGTGGTAAGTACTTCATCTCCTTTCTTTTCAGTGGTTTAGAATGCATTTTAATCGGTTAAAGATGAATTTTTGGGTGGATTTTTGGGTTGTAGGTGTGTGTTGGGGCTGTCGCAGGTGCCCTATATTGGGGCCTGCGGAAATCAAGGATTTTCGTAAGAACCCAACGGTTCACCCACAAAAACCCCGCACTGTAAATGAAACCATCTTGTGGTGACCGAAAAAACTCAAAAAAGTGTACGCGTTTTTTCAAAATGAATCCCAAAAATTGATGATTGAAGTTGCTAAACTCTTTCTTTCATCCTTATGCAGGTATTTTGATTTGCAACGATGTTGGAATGGCAAGAAAGAGAGAATGAAGACGATGATGCTATGGCTTTGAACGATCTGGCTACCATCAATGCCCTACGACAATGTGGTTTATTAAATTTCTTCAAGATCCAGGGCATGAGAGCCCAATTGAGACTATTGGAATATCTGGTCCATATGTGGGATGTGGACCAACAAGTATTTCATGTGGGTGTCCACATTCTCTCTTTGGATATTGAAGAGATTTACTTTTTGATGGGGTTATCACGTTGTGGGGTGCCTGTGACTCTAACAGGGGGTTGAGGTGGTGGCTTTCCTATGAGTGAATACATCAGACTGCATTGTGAACCTGAAACCGAAAGGTGTAAAGGTAAAGTAGCTATCAGAGGGGTTCGTGATCTGACTCTCAGGACCATCCTTTTTACCATTTCACGAATAGCTGGGAGTGCATCTCCGCATATGGCTTTGCAGAGTTCTTTATAGTATGCGATTGAATGCACCGAACCTCATGTATTCAATTGGTGTGATGGTCTTCTCCGTAGCATGAAAGGGTAGCTGACCAAGAGCAAGAATGGGGAGTTAAAACAATTTGGGTATGGGTCCATCTTTGTATCTTTCTTTCTAGAGAGAGCCCCTCACCTATGACTACATTTAGAGTGGAATATCTCGGCACCACGAGATCCGTGGATGAAGCGGTGGTGTGATCTCATGTCCCGACATGTAGCGGGACCCATTATTAAATATAATGATACATTTTTTAATTGGCTGGAACCCCAGATCTTGATGATCGATGACTATGCATATGCCAAGTTGGATTTCCGCAATGATCCTGACTTGGTGCTACCAGAGGGTTCTTAGTGGGGGGACCTAGGTAAGAAAGATATTTTTTTTTATAATGTTTCTGTAAATTTTCAAAATATTTAATGTTTTTTTATGTTTTCGATCCAAAAGACTAATCAAAACATTTTGACCATGCAGATGTAGGGCCATATCGTCCCCTGGGTACATTCCCCATACAAAGGCAAGGGGAAGTAGCAGTAGTGATAGGATGGGATGCAGATGAGTATGAAGCAATCGAACAGAACCTGGAGGGTCTGACTGTAGGCATCCCAGACATGTCTATTGGCAAGGTTTTGAGGCGTTTCCAGTGCCATACTGTAGGCGTGTATGGTTCATTGAGGTGATTGCTCCATAGGGTAGCACAAGATGTAGTGTGTTACTGTGAGCAGCATCCGTGATGCCATTTTGTAGAAGCCATGAGCTTCAGATTTTGACATTTTGGTCTTTGGATGGAAAAACAATCTTTTTGTAACAAACTTGGTCATTATATATATATATATATATATATACATGAGGCTTCTACTGACTTATTTTTCTTTGTAAAATACATGTGATGTGTGATTGGATTTATAAATGTCTCAGATGTCTGTCTAACACATAATTAGTTAATGCATCAGTTAATGTATTTAGACATTTAGGAATGTGTTGATACTCAATATAATCAAAATAACATTCCAAGAGGCAAATTCGTAAATATACCCATAGCAAAGTAGGACTTTGGATAGCATACACATTACTTAACTCTAACACTACTAGCTGATAATCGAGTCGTATAACCAGGTGATGAATCCCAAGTGAGATAGAATTAGTAAACAATTCGATGACTGCGCTATACTCTGCGATGTTATTGGTTGCATGATCGAGGCAAACACTGCGCAGACTGATAAGTTCATTTGTAGGTGCATAGATTGCCCATGCAGCAGAAGCTAGGTTCTGAGTACTACAACTAGCGCCAATGGTGAAGCCAAAGTGGGGTAGTGAAGACTCTAACATCTGGAAACCAAGCACAATGCAAGGTAAGCGGTCGAGGGTAGAAACCGAATAATGAAAAAGCACACAAAAAGTATGATACAGTAAAAATACAAGAACTCATGCAAAGATAGTCTAAGCATAGTACTTCTTCAAGTAAAGCCCATTTCTGGGTTCACTCAAAGTAATTCCATCATAATATACTAACTCATAGGCTCCCTTCTCCAGCACTTGTTTGACGATGTAAGGGCCTTGCCACATAGCCTCAAATTTTTTGGCTCCTAGAAAATCACGATCTTTCTCATAGAGGAGAACTAGATCACCCTCAGAAAAAACACGTGGTTTGACATGCTTGTCATATTGGGATTTGACGTGTTTCTTCTGGGTTTCAATAACTAGGTTGGCATCATGACAGGCTTCATCCAATTGCATAAGATACAACAAACATTCTTCTTCAGCAAAGGTGTTTGGGAGAAGTTCAAAGGCTAGTTTCAATGGCGATATCTCACATTCAATCGGTAGAACAACTTCTAAACCATACACTAATTGGAAGGGTGTAAACCTAGTGGTAGAATTCATGGATGTTCGATAGGCCCACAATGCTGAGAACAACATCATGTGCCAACTCGTTTTGTGAATTCCTATAATCCATCGAAGCATAGTGATGAGAACCTTGTTGATTGCTTCAACTTGGCCATTAGCCTGCGGATAGTAGGGGGTTGATTTTTCATGTCCAAGACCCAAATTTTCTGTAAGATCAGACATCATGAAGTTTCAAAAGTGGATACCATGATCAGTGATGATAGACTGTGGGATTCCAAATCGTGTGATGATGTGATTGAATATGAATAAGGCTGCAGTTTTTCTCGTGTTGTCGAATGTAGGCCTCGCCTCGGCCCATTTCGTGAAATAATCCATGGCTATAATAATGTATCCATGCCTCCTGGCTGAATGAGGGTTACATGTCATGAAATCGATACCCCATTTAGCAAAAGGTCCAACAGAAACTACAGGGTGTAAGGGAGTGGGATGAGATCTTATATTATTATTATATCTTTGGCAAGCATGGCATTTTTGGACAACAGTTATACAATCTTTAAATAAATAAGTCCAGAAGTACCTTGCTCGTCTTTTGGGCAGTGGCATACCAAGACATATGACCGCCACACACTCTAGAGTGGCAATCATTCAAATCTTTCTCGGCCTCATCAAATGTGAGACAACATTGAAATATAGAGTCAACACCATGACGATAAAGAGTGTCACTGAGAATGATGTATTGACGGGCTTGATAGCGAATGCGACGATGGTCTGCACTAGAGAGGTCTGGCTGGAAGGTTTGAGTCTAGAGATAAATGATAATATCTCCATACCAAGCATCATCAGAGTTGATTAGAAAAAGGGATTCATCGGGTAGAGAATCCTCTGCCACATTTTCTGTCTCAGTGGAAGGAAGGTCACATATCAGTTCGGCAAAGACCAGGGACTTCTTCGACTTAGCGCATTCAAACTCTAAGTTGAACTCTTGGAGGATGATGATCCATTTGGAGTACTTTCCCCCTAGAAATTGGCATGTAAGGATGTGTTGCATAGGGTTGCAAGCATAAATGACGGTGGTATTGCGTAATAGGATGTAGTGCCGAAAACGTTGGATAACTTGAACGACTGTCAAGGCTAGTTTTTCCACATGTAGATATTTGGCTTCGATAGTCATGAGACTTCGACTCAAATAGTATATTACATGTTGATCGTGAGAATCATCTTCTTGGACTAACACCATAACAATGGTAGATTCCAAAGCAGCGAGGTAAAGGAAATAATCTCAACTGTAATTCGGTGGGAAAAGTAGTGGTGTACGTGTAAGGGAAAGCTTTAAAGCTTCAAAGGCTTTATTTGCAGGCTCATCCCAGACAAATGTAGAACCTTTCTTTAACAATCGAGTAAATCCCAATGTTAACTCAACGTAATTCAGGATGAAACGACGCAAAATTTTTTCCTTCCCTTGCAAACTTTGGAGCTGGTGTAAGGTAGAAGGAGGAGGTAAATTAAGAATGGCCTCAACCTTGAGAGGATCCACCCTAATTCCCTGACGTGACACAATGAAACCCATAATTTGGTCGGAATCCACACAAAAAACACATTTATATGGGTTCAAACGTATATGGTAGTGGCGCCAACAAATGAAAATGGCTCGGAGGTGGGCTGGGTGGTCTTGGCGACGAATGGAATGCACTGGTAGATCATCAAGATAAGGTTGTACTATATTCTTTATATCATGGAAAGCATAGGACATGGCTCGCTGAAAAGTCGTGCCAACATTCTTTAGAATGAAAGGGAGTTTTTGGTAGGAAAAAGTATCCCAAGGACAAATAAAAGCGGTTTTATGTTGATCTGTGGGTAAAATGTTGATCTGATTATAGCTGGAGAAGCCATCCATTAATGAGAATATTTCACTCCTGGTGCAATCATCAACAATATGGTCAACGAAAGGGTTTGGAAAGTTGTATTTGGGACAGGCTTTATTAATATCCCTACAATCAATGCAAATGCAGATGGTGCCTTGTTTTTTATTGACCGGAACAAGATTGGATACCCAATCGGTTAAAGCCACCAGATAAATAAAACTAGCTTAGAGAAGTTTTTCAACTTCGAGTTTAATAGTTGCGGCTTTACGGGGGTGGATTGGGCGAAGCCTCTGCAAAATGGGTTTAGCGTTTGGGTATGTATTGATCTCATGTACAATGATATCAAGGTCAATACCTGACATCTCTTCATAACTCCAAGTGAAGACGTCAAAAAACTCTTGAAAAATAACTTTTTAGGTGACGACCTTATCATCAGAACAAGCGGCTCCGATATGAACATTTTTGACAATTCCAGGTTTAATAGATATGTCAAGCAGAACAGTGGGTGAAATATTACTCAAGTTCCCTTCGTAAAGCACATTCTGGGTAGACTCGAGAACAGAGGAAGTGATAACAATGGTCGACGGAGTTGAAATCCATTGGTAGTTCTCTATGGTGTGTTGTTCAAGGAAGAGGATGGAACGATGATGCCCATCATCCCATGGGGTATCTTCCATGGACATAACTGACATAATCATCTCATCCATTGGAAAAATGATGTGAAACGAGTCAGGCGATGAATCACCAATAGAGGGGGTAGAAGGAGTTTCCAATTGAATGGCTTGATAAGCAGATTCAACCAGACTCAAAGGCATTTGATCCATAGCGAAGACAATCACCAGGGTTAGGTACTATCCACAGGTCGTGAGACATAGGGGTTTCTCAAACAGAGGTGGAAATCATGTTGATTGAGGTGACAAACAGAGGGGGAATGTCAGGTGGTGGGATTGGGAATGTACCCATCAAAGTAGAATCTTTAAGAAGACCCACACCAACATTATCGTACTCGGGAGGTGTTTTCAAAATGAAAGGTACGTTGCTAGTACGAGAATCAGAGTTAAAGAAGGCCAGTGGGTCGACAGTAACCACTTTTCCTTGGTGTGGGAAATGTAACATGCAGAAAAGTGTGGAGACAACTGTGCGCATGGAATCAATCCAGCTATAGCCAAGTAAGAGGTTGTAATCGAGAGACGCATCGAAGACCTCAACCTCAATGTTGACTATTTTTCTTTCTAATGTAATAGGCAATGAAGGAAGGACACCGTAGGGTTTAAAGCCAGAGCCATTGAAGGCATTGAGAGTGTTGTGTGATTCAGTAAGAGGAGGAGAACCAATGGATTTCCAACAAGTGGTAGACATGGCGCATGTTGAGGCTCCCTCATCAATAAAGGTTCTACAGATACTTTTGGTTTCAATGACAACTTGTGTCTGAAACGCTAGTTGAGGAGGTAGTCTTGGAATGTGATCTTCCAAGTCAAATATTATCAAGTTTGTATCTGTGGGATAGATTCCACCGATATCCTTTAACAATGCCTTGTGTTGCATGAGGTAACTTTGAAGGATTTCGAGAGCTGACATCACAGAGGGTGCTTGTACCATATCTTCCACAATATTGTAGTTCTGGGCAGCACACGCATGAGGATTGAAGGCAAACTTCCGAACAATGCCCTTTGGAGGAGGGTGGAGGAGAGTATCAAGGCTCAGTCGTTCGTTATGAAAAGGACCGTTGGGAGGTGAAGTCGTGGGAGTTGGTTGTACCAATGAAGGTGGTGTATCATCAACTTTCTCCTTGGAGGGAGAATAATATATGGCCTGAGTAGCGATAACAATGTCATTTTTCTTTGAATCACCCATGCACATCATGATGTATGAAGTAGTAGAAGGAGAGGGTTGGTCATGAATAACTAATTGGGCCTACTAATGAGAAGGGAAAGGTTGGGACAAGATGACGAGTGTAGGAGGTTTTGGGGTTCCTTGAAGGAACTTAGTGACCTCTGCCCATCTCGGACAATCTTTTGTGTAGTGATCATCACCACATATAAGACACGGATATCGCGGTTTACGCTTATCTGTATCATCAGCAGGTAGGGTTTTAGTTTTTTTGGATTGGGGGTTATTTTTATCCTCCTTGTTCTTACCCTTTCCCTTTTTGGATTTATTTTTATTGGCAGGGGTAGATTGAACGGAGTTCACCTCAAAAGTCTTGCCAGTGGAAGGGGTGGGAGTCGAAGCATTATGTACATTAGAAGCAAAAGACTCGGGGTTGGTGTAAGAGGCCGACGTAGATTTTGCATCAATGGGGAAAGTTCCAATCACACCGTCAGCAACATGAGAGGCTGACGGGGTGGTCAAGGTAGTTGTGGTAGAAGGACGGGGAGCGTCAGGGAGCAAGTTGTAAAGGGACACATTTGTGAATAAACGAGATCAAGGTATTTGGCATGAATAATCACCTATTCTTCGATGACAATGTCACCCATGGAAATATCATGAGAGATTTTATTCACGAATGATTTAGTGAACCATTCTGCCAATAATTGATCGGAAAGGTCGAGTTTGATCAACTGTCGTCTTCGTCTCCACTCATGGATGTGATAGGAAATATGAGTGGTCGTATTCTAGGCCAAGGCTGCAGGTATGTTCTGCCCATAGGGTGGAGTAGTTGGGTGTTGGCCTCCAACTAGGGGTTGTGTCCCAATGGGGATTTTTCCTCCAAGTGGGGGTTGGCCCCTAAAGTTAGATTGTCCACCAACAGGAATTTGATAATTAGGTGTGAAAGACTAAGTGATGCCACTAGGGTCGGCTCCACCGATGAAAGGCAGATAAGACCCTCCAAAGGGGGGTTGGGGAAGTGTCAAAATGAAGCCAGCAATGGGATTGTGACCATGAGGAAGAATAACCCTAGAAGCTTTGGATGGACCCTGAGTGGGAATAAGGATAGAAGCATTTAATGCATTATACCTAGGGGGAAGGGATGGGGTAGGTCTAGGTGAAAGTGGCATGCCAATGGGATCTTGGCTAGCCACCATATTCCTGGTGGGAATATCCGTAGTATTTGGGACCATTGTAGAATGGGCCATCTGAAGGGGGATGGTCGAGTTAGGGTCGACTGGCTGGGTGTCTAAACCAGAGAAAAAATAGGCAATTGTAAAAGGTATCGTGTATGTATCAGACGTTTAAGGTAGATCAGGTTCAATAGTGATATCAACACCTGCTCCTAAGCCAAAAAGGTCCCATCTAAAAATGCTAGTAGTCCAAAAAGGATCCTAACCTTCAGGGCCTGTGAAAGGTCCGGTTGGTAATCCAGAAGATTCAACAACTTCTCCAGATGAATTCACCCGAACAATACATCTCTCTGAACCAGAAGGAAGTCAAAAAGACTCTAGAGAATATGTAACTCAAAATTGTTCCAAGGAGTTAGTTCTTTCCACTCGTGGAGTGGCAATATCTTGGACCTCACTCTATTGAGGAGAGACCTCTGGTGGGTTGGTAGGCAAGGGTTGAGAACCTTCCAGATCTTCTGGGGGTATTCCTTGTATTCTACATGAACGACGTGGAGGGTCAATGTTGTCTAAGCTAAATATCTTACAAAAAAAACTCTATGGCCAACTATGGAAACAAGAAACACTCACTTAATAAAATATAGGAATCAAACCAAGAAAACAAAACCTTCTTATTTCAAGGTCACTAGTTGGTGATGAAATCCAACGTCATGAAATCAAGACAAGAAGGAGTTGGGCTAGGGTGGAAAAGTTACGTTGACGACCTTCTTAACGGACTTACACCTTGGTGCAAGCTTCCATGCAGTAATTTTGGATTTACCCTCCAAGGATCTCGAGTGAGTTTGGCCAACTTCAATTCCAAGTAACGTGAATACTTGCCCCTTAACAATCACCTTGTGTAAGACCCTAAGAAGATAGGCCACTAAAGTTACCATAAACAATAATGATGCCTGGGGAAACAGTCGATAGTCCGATCCACATGCAAGGGCAGGGTATCGAGCTCAAAATCAACTTGAAAGGCTCCCACTCATCATTGTGGGTATACCTTCAAGCGACCCCCACAATACGTGCAATATCTACACTGAGACCAACAAAGCGGGTGAGTAACTCTGCCAATCTCAATGTGACCTCAGGTTTGACCCTTGTGTGAGAAGGGCTTCCCAGGACAAAATGTTGCCAATGGATTTGAACACTCCCTATCACAAGATACTATTGTGTGTTTTGTGCTTTGGAGAGTATGTCTCACAACCTATTCCAAAGTGCTAGCCTAGCTAATGTTGGTGTGAAAGATCCTAGGAAATAAAAGTTACTAAGTAAATTTTATGATTACGCATTGTTTTTTATGGGTTGTTGTTTACGCAAGGGGGAGATGGAAATGAAACCAATGTTGTTGAGACCTTGAACCAATAATATGAAAATATAAATTAATGATTCAATCTTTTCGTTCAATGAAATCTATCTACAGTAGGGAGAAGGTCTTTTTCTGGAAGGATATAAGCTACGAAATGTACTTTTCTTTCTTGAACACAATTGCAAACAACCATGAAAATGAAATTTCTCAATTTTCTCTTCTTTAAAAAAAAAAATGGATGCAAAATTTTTCTTATCAATGATTACTCAACAATAACGAATGGCTTTAAATTTTCCTTTCAATAACCAAAACAGGGATGTAAGGAAGGAAGTACAAGTAATCAACAAAAATTGATACATTCAATAGACACCCAAATCAAACTTTCAATGTAGATAAAAGTAACAATGACAAGAAAGTAGCTCACCGAATGCAAATGAACAAAGAAATTACTAGTCAACAAGCAATCCAAAAACACAAGCAATCCAAAACTCTTAAATCCAATCAACAGAACTTTAATCAACCAAGCACTCAGATATAGGATCAAAGAATATATCCTTATTTGATAAAAATCAAAAATAAAAATAGGAAAAGACTAAGAAAGGAGTTTGATCTCAGAAAACCAATTGCAAGCAAGCTAAACAATCAAGCAATAGTCATGAAACTGGCATGAAAAATCCCCTCCTAGCTGATAGGACAAATCTGGGTATCAAGAGATGACAAGACCCTAAAAAAAAAAAAAAAAAAAAATTGCAAACGTCGCCCGACCTAGCTATAGGTTACAGTGTGGAAATAGAGTGTTTTTGTAGGCCAGAAATGAGTAGGGTGCAGAAAGTCCACACTGGGATGGACTGATAGGGTGCAGAAATTGATAGTTTCCGCAGGCTATGTAAAGGTTGTAGTGCGGGGGTGTTTTGCAAATAAGATAATTTTTGAAAAATGATAGAGGTTATCAGGAAACGTTTGGGTCAAGAGAGTCTTGTTGGATCTCCCATAGAATCAGAGACTGGAACAGAAGGAAAAGGATAGGCTAAAAGCAAATGGCCAACGAAAAAACACAATCACGTTGTATCCCCAGCGGAGTCACAAATTTTGTTATTGGGTAAATTGGTAGATGCAGACATGAACTAATCCCCCTAGATCCACTTGGATCTAGAACAAAACAAGATGGAACAATACGCTTTCCCTAAGTTGTGATCATCGAGCTTACTATCAAAGGAGGAATAGATAACATACCTTATGAATCGCTTCCTTAAATCTTTTTTGTCCCTTCTTCACTCCGGTGTTCCTGCGTGATCAAATCTGCAATGATACAAGCCAACCAACGTGAAATCAACAATAGTATAATTCAATGAGAACCTAAACATGTGATCAAGGAATCATGTAATAAAATACTAATCATCTTATGGGAAAGAGACATGCCACCGTATTACATTAATGGAAAGTAGAAGATACAACTAAATTCCTTAATGTTGTAAGTTCCCTTTCAGTGGTCCTTCATTCCAACACACACATACACTTACTCCGAAATTTTCATGAAGAGAATCCACAAAAACTTGATAGACAAATGGAAGTCTCAAGAAGCACTCAAAATAGGATTCTTCACACAGTCTTCAGCCTATTCTCTTGTCAATTCTCTGCTTAATATTGGTCAACTTTGCTTAACCTTTTCCATGAGAGGCCCCTCCTTATATAGGAGAAGATGAAGTGGTTAAAAGGATGAGGATGATCCCACCAAATCAGAGAAACCAATAGGATCAAAGCCATACAGACGCCACCTCACATTCCAGAAGATTCTCCTTCTATAAACTTCGTGAAACATCTTTCCTTTTTTAGATTTGGAAGGCCACTGCACCCTGCCTATAGAGTAGCCTACAAAAATTCCACGAGCCACCTATAGCATAGCCTACGGAAATCATGGATTTCCGCACTATGTAATATGTGCAGCCTGCAGACCCTTTCCAAAAAGTAGTCTTGTAGAGGAGGAAAGAAGTTGCTTTTCTCAGGCAAAAATTCATTTTGGGAGCCTGAACACATGCTTGTAAAATCATCATCAGGGTGACCAAAATTATGTGTAACATCTATGGGCTCAAAAATCTCAGTTAGAAAAAGTGTTCCCCGTGCATGGCGCGACGGGATAAGTAAGCAACTCAGAAACGGTTCACTTGTAACGGGTATGAAGCCTACTTAACTCTTGTTCTGACTGTTATGGAGTTGTCCAATGGTTTGATGAAAAACCTTTATTGCCTTTATGTTCGTTCGGAGAGGAAGTCTAACGGATATATCGGTCCCAACAGTTATATTTCTTTGCCATGGTGAAGTTCCATGTGTCGCTGTTCTGATATCCCAACGAAGCTCCAATTCTGCATTTTTTTTGTCTGTGAAGTTCCCTCTGGAATCTTCTGTAACTTTTCAATCTTATCCCTCTTCTTACTTAGCTTTCTAGCCTTATTTACAGTGATATTCGTCGAAGTAGTCATTTTTCCATTTTGATTCTTATCTTCTTTTGACATAGTTTCTTTTCACTATTGAAGTGCTTTCTTAGGATTCAGGGGTAATACCTCTTCTTTGTCTGGGACAGATACTTCAATCTTCTGTGAGTCCTCTAATGTTCTTACAGCTTCGACATCTAGGTTTCTAGTGTCAAATGGCTTTGCTTTGTTCCTCTGTTCTTCAATCAACTGTGCGATCTTTTTGGCCATGAAATCTTTTAGTTCTTGTTTCTTCTTCTACAAAACTTCTTTTTCTTTTTTACGTTCTTCTTGATATCCTTTAATCCAAGGTTTCCCTAGTAACATGGTAAACGAGGCGCTATCTTCAATAAATTTAATAATTTCAAAATCTTCTTCTATCGAAGTTCCATTGACGGTCATAGGTATTTGAGTGAGCCTTCCACGCAGTTTTACCAATTTTTCTCTAAAGAATCCTATTCCTCCTAATGAAGGAATCATAGTAGGCCTCCCTATAACTTCCCAAGTTCATTCTGTCATAATATTCATGTATGTTCCTTCATCTAGAACATAGTCAATGTCAAAGTCTCCTATTCTTATTTTGATGCATTTTTTCTTTAAGGATCTCTGATAACCTAACATGTCAGTGTTCATTCAAGGTTTCTTTCATCTTTATCAATACTTTCTCATATTCTTTCTAAGGTTTTACTAGTTCTGGATCTGCCTTAGGGTTTTATTGATTCAGATTCAATTTTTCAAGCTTAGCAATCATTCTAGGAAAATCCAATACTTCATGGTCTATATCTTTACAACAAAGACAACTAGGTATTCCACCAGGGCATTCCTTAGCCAGATGTCTTGGTTTTCTGCAACTGTAACATAGGGTTGATCCTCTCTTTATTTTAAATGAGCCCCATCCTCTTCTATACTATGCACTAGGATCATGGTAGCCAACCTGCAACAAATTCTTTCTAGGATCCTGAATCCATTCATTAGTCCAAACATTATTTCTATGTATGGGTATAACATATCTTTCACTATTCTTATCAAACCTTCTTTCACCTATTAATTCCCTAGTTTTCAAACTAGGACAGACTGTTTTAAACATACCTAGATCCATACTTTAGAAACAAAATTTTCCATGTATCTTACTTCCATAGAGCACAAAGCTTCTAGATCTAAAATTTTTAACTATTCTTACCTTTATCAGAGCACAAAGATTGCATATCTTACCTCTTTTTTATCATAAATTTCCACTTTTACCTTTCTTAGAGTACAAAAGCATTCAGATATTGCTTCTTTTCTTCAGATCTGACCTCCCTTCTTCAGATCGAGCTTCTTTTTTTCATATCCGACCTCTTTTCTTCAGATCAAGCTTCTTTCTTTCAGGTCCGATCTCTTTTCTTCAGATCAAGCTTCTTTCTTTCAGATCCGACCTCTTTTCTTTAGATCAAGATTCTTTCTTTCAGCACAGAGATTTATAAAACGAGTAGGATACTGTGCACTAGGGCACAAACCTTCACACAAGGCTTTCAGGTAAACCTTTTGCACACAACTTCTTCTTCTTAGTTCCCAACAATCACAGTTTCAGTCCCGGGAACAGAACCATTTGTTGGCACAGGGGAAGACCCGAGGTTCAACGCTACAACAACGCACCAACAAAACCCTAACTATTGGCCCTTTCGACAACACCTGCGAAGTAGATGAAGTCTCACCCAAGGTAGAGGTAGGGGTGGTTGCAAGACTCAAGCATTTGCAACCTCAACTGGGACATAGATCTATTATTACAATACTTAATAAATCACTTAGCACCGTCAGTTCCACAACATGAAATCAATAACCACTTCACTGATAGAATAGGGATTCACAGCATTTACAATGATCTAGCGTATTCAAGCACTTAGCATATGTAAACTACATCAGATTTGGTAGGTCAATCACTGAGCATATTCATGTATATCAGATCTAACATTCTACACATCATTAGCACTAAGCAAAAGAAAATCTATCTAATCATCTCAAAGCACTTAGTAAATAACACATCAATGCATCAGAATATGACACAAAGCAGAACAACACAATGTTTACGTGGTTCGCCCCCACCCTGGGGCTACGTCCACCAACTCTTCTTCTTTATTAGCGTCTCTAATAGGTTACAAGAACAAAGCCATCAAAACCCTTACTTCACATAGAACAAAAGATCTGTCCAGCTTGCTAGATCCCTCTTCCTTGCGCTACAGCACAAATTCTTCTACAACTTCTTTCAACGACTTGCACTTAGCTCTGCAAGTCTCACACAGGCACAAAGCACTCACAAACCTTACTTGCACTTATCAAACATTACATAGATGTTGATCTATCATAGTTTAGTTCTTTACATTGCCTAGATATATATATATATATACATTACAAAATAGGCCTAAGGATGGGTAAAACCCATGGGCCAACATCCCAATCCCATTACATATTCCCAAAAACCAAAAAAAGGACCCAAAAATGGGCCAATATCTTGTGATCTCCACTCCATCTTGCGCTCCTCCTTCGACAGGATGTCGAAGTCCAAAATAGTTCAACATGACCAAGAAAATTCCAAAACTTGGTCAAGGGCCAACACCAGACAAGATCTATTGGTGTCAACTGTGTCTCTTGCATTCGAGTTGTGAAATTACTACACATTTCTTCCTGTTAAGAATTTGGGCATTTCATCACTGCAGTATTCTTCAGATTGGAGTATAACTTCGCAGGAGTAAAAACATTTTTTTGGATTCTGTTGGCACCATTATTTGAGACCTATCCCATTGGATTCCTCACTTCTCCCTTATCACAGTCATACCTATCATGTTTCAACAACAACAAAAAAATCTCGTGGACTCGACCCCCTTCCAACACCATTATTTGGGCCTTACCCCTGAATTCCCCTCGTTGCCCTGATCGTCGTAATACACTTCAATCATAACCCATTTTATGTGTGGTCCCACCCATCCCTTTTCCTTTTCCCTCTTCATCGTGGACTAGAACCATAGCCAAGACTTTGAATCTCGCTTCAATTCCTTGTACTCTAATTTCACAGAGACCCAACAATAAGTTAGACAACTCAATGCCAATGTTTCCACCATCAATAAAAACATTCATTCCTCCATCGATGCCAAAATGGACACCATCAAACAGGACCTCACTACCCATCTTGAATCCTTCAATACCCAACTTGCATCCTTCACTATGATGATCCGTGCCAAGATGCATATCCCTGCATATCTTCCCTCTTCTGACCCACCTTTGCAATCTGAAGGTGAAACTTCCTCTAATTCCCAGACTTTTCAGCCCCATCACTTTCATCTTGACCTATGCCTTCCGCCTATGGATGTGACCAAATTTCATGGTTTAGATCCCACTAGCTAGGTAACTCAAATGGAACATTATTTCTCTTTGTATGGAATTACAAATGAGTTGGCCAAACTACATTATGGTTTTCTCCATATAGATCAAGAACGTTGGCAATGGAGAAAAAATGCATGCCAAGGGTATGTGTCTTGGACACAATTTGTGGTAGATCTTTATGAATTCTTTGACACTGACACCAACTATTTAGGCCATTTGACAAAGTTGAAACAATTTGGCACAGTGGAAGACTTTATAACCGATTTTGAGTGATTGGATTTTCGTACAGAGGGCATATTTGATGCTTTTTTCTGAGAATGTTTTATCAGTGGCATCAAGGATGATATTCATTCCCATGTACTCATGTCTCAGCCTGAGATTTGGGTGGAATCTACTAAAAGAGCTAAGGAAGCACAACAGGCTTTCTCGTCTCAAACCCCAAAAAAATACTTTATTCCTCCCCCTAAACCAATCACTCCTACTCCTCCTTCTACTCCACTAAAGATATAGAAATTGACCAAGGAAGAAATGGTTGAACACCAACTTAAAATCCTTTGTTATAATTGTGATGAAAAATATTTTCATGGGCACAGGTGTAAGGAACAATATTTTTTTATGGCCATCTCAGAGGATGTTTTGGAAGACGATGTTGAGGCCCTCCTTGTGGCTGAGTCACCTGAACCCACTAACATGACCCCACCCTCTGACCCTCCCGAAGTTGAACTGGTCATTTCCTTGAATGCTCTGACTGGCTTCTCTGATCCCCAAACCCTCAAGATAATTGGTTACATTAATCATAAGAAGGTCATCATTCTTGTTGATAGTGGAAGCACCCATAATTTTATTCATCACCAAATTGACCAAGAAAATAATTGCTATATCTGTGCCATAAATAATTTTCAAATCATGATTTCCAATGGCGGGTCCATGAAATGTAGAGGGCGTTGTGAAAATGTGCGTCTCCAAATTGGTCAGTACCACATGAAATCTCATATGTTTTCTATTGACATGGGAGGGTGTGAGATTGTGTTGGGTGAAAAATGGATAAGGAATTTGGGTCCCATTCTCATGGATTTTAAGGAATTAACCATGTAATTCCACCAAGAGAGCCAACAATGTCAGCTCCAAGGCATCATCTCCAATTCCCTGGAGATCATCAGTTCCCATCGCATGGAAAAACTACTCAAAAAAGGTCATTCTTGAATTATTGCACAACTCCATGCCATTGAATCCACTAAGACATCCTTTGTTGCACAAGACGTCCAATCCATCCTTTCCAAACATCAATTTTTTTTTCCACTCCCTAGGGACTCCCTTATTCTCATGGCGTTCATGATCATTCCATTCCCCTTGTCCCCAAAAACCTTCCTCCCAATACCCTTCCCTATCGTCATCCATCTTCCCATAAAAATGAAATTGAGAAAATTGTTCAAAAATTTCTCAAAGAAGGTGTTACCCGTCCTAGTACGAGCCCCTACTCTTCTCCTGTGGTCATGGTACTTAATAAAGAAGGTTCTTGGCTCATGTGTCATGACTTTTGCTCCTTCAACAAACTCACCATTAAATATAGATTTCCTATTCCTATCATTTATGACCTCTTGGATGAATTGAGTGGTGCCTAGTTCTTTACTAAACTTGATATTCATTCTGGCTACCACCAGATACATATGAACGAGGCAAAAATTTATAAGACTACATTTAAAAATCATGAGGGCAACTATGGGTTTTTGGTCATGCCCTTTGGCTTCTTTAATGCTCCCTCCACTTTCCAAAGCCTCATAAATCATGTCTTCCATCCCTTTCTCCATTATTTTGTCTTAGTTTTCTTTGATGATATCCTCATCTATAATAAAACTTAGACATCCCATCTTGCTCATGTGGATTGAGTTCTACATCTACTATCTCAAAACCAACTTTTCCTCAAACAATATAAATGTGCTTTTGGCGCCTCAAAAGTCGAGTACTTGGGTCATCTTGTTGGAAAGGTAGGTGTTAGGGTGGATCCTAAAAAGATTGAAGCTATGTAGGATTGGCCTCTCCCAAAGGCTCTCAAAATATTGCATGGATTTCTGGGTTTAACACTCTATTATCACAAGTTTGTTAATAATTATGGAAATATTGTGGCACCTCTCACTGCTCTCCTTAAAAAGAATTATTTCACTTGGACTCTTGTAGCTACTCAGCCCTTTCAAACCTTGAAGGCGGCCATGTGCACCACTCCAGTCCTGGCCCTTCCTGATTTCACAAATACCTTTGTCCTTGAATATGATGCTTCCAGGAGAGGAATTGGAGTAGTGCTTATGCAAGAGGGTCGACCTTTGGACTTTACCAGCAAACAACTGTCAGAGTGAAATTTGGGAAAATCAATCTATGAAAAGGAAATGTTGGATATTTTGTATGCAGTGGATGTTTGGTGCTCTTATCTATTGGGGCAACGCTTCCAAATTAATACAGATCATCAAAGCCTCAAGTATTTTATGTAACAACGCCCTTCCTCCCCAATGCAACAAAAATGGGTGACTGAGCTCTTTGGATATGATTATGAGATCATTTACAAGAAAGGAAAAAACAATGTGGTCGCTGATGCACTTTCTAGAAAATATGAATATGAAGGGTCCCTTTTTTCCCTCTCCTTCATTGTACTAGATAGGCTCGAAGATGTTTTCTCGGAATGGCTACATGATCCCAAAATTTCTCATCTGATCCAATAATTGTAGGCCAATTCTCTAGTTTCCCCAGGGTACTCTTGGCACAATGATGAGATTCACTACAAAGGTTGTTTGTATTTAATTAAACAATAACAACTTAAATCCATGGTACTTTATGAGATTCATGCTACAACCATATTTGGGCACTCAGGGTTTACCAAAACCTATGACTGGGTCAAACATTATTTTTTCTAGGATGGTATGAAACAAGAAGTTTGCAATTTTGTGGGAGAATGTGATGTTTTTCAATGCAACAAGGGAGAAATAGTCAAATCTCCTAGCACACTACAACCACTTTTGATTCCACCTGTTATTTAGAGGGATATCTCTATGGATTTTATTTGTGGGATTACCTAAATCGAGCAATAAATCAGTCATCATGGTTGTAGTTTATCATCTTTCCAAGTATGCTCATTTATGTGCTCTTCAACACCCATTTACAGCCTCCATTGTGGATCAACTTTTCATGGATTGGGTCTTCAATCTTCATGACATGCCTCATTCTATTGTTTTTGATCGAGATCCCACTTTCCCCAACAATTTTTGGCAAGAAATGTTCAAGCTACAAGGCACCCAATTGCATCTCAACATCGCTTATCATCCCCAGATTGATGGTCAAAATGAAGTTGTCAACAAGTGTTTGGAAACATATTTGAGGTGTTTTTCATCAGAAAGGAAACATCGGTGGGCTCAATGGTTAACACTAGATGAATGGTGGTACAACACTTCTTACCATACAACTACCCGCATGACTCCTTTTGAAGCAGTATATGGACAAAATCCACCTTTAGTTCTCTCATACCTGCCAGGTGTCTCGAAGGTCCACGCGATTGACCAAACACTTACAGTTCGAGAGGTTATTCTCTATACCCTCAAAGATAATTTTGTCATGGCCCAGAATCACATGAATAAATAGGAAGATCAAGGTCACTTTGAACATCAATTTGTAGAAGGAGACCAAGTGTTTCTTTGACTACAACCTTATAACCAAAATTCCCTCAAGGCTGACCATTGTTAGAAACTGGCACCCAAATTTTATGGTCCTTATACAGTTCTCAGGCATATGGGATGGGTGGCCTATCTGTTATCTTTTCACAGTCATTCTAAGCTCCATATTGTTTTTCATGTTTCCTTCTTAAAGAAGGTTATTGGAACTAATTGCCAAACTCAAACCAACCTTCCCGAGTTGGATGAAGAAGGCTCCATCTGGTTACAACCACAAGAAGTTTTTGACCAATGTAAGTGTCGTCTACACCAACACACCATCAAGGAAGTGTTAGTCCAATGGAAAGATACAACTTCAATAAATGCCACTTGGGAACCAACTACCATTCTGCAAAACATTCCTCATCTCACGCCTTGAGGACAAGGTTGTTTTTAAGGGGGAGGACATGTTAGGGACCTAATCTCCCTAACCCCTCACATAGTTAGAATAATATATTTCCATGTAATAAATTCCAATATTAATAAGGCCTAGAAATAAGGAATAATAAGTCAAATGTAAGAATACCTAATAGAAGCTTCCGCTTCTAGAAGGATATTCCTCTAGATTGTTCTTTGGATAGACATATTTAGTATAAATAGGAGTAGAGGGTATGCCAAGTTTTGTCTTGTATATTATTGTAATAGAGCTCTGCTCTGCTGGAGGTTGCCCCCTTGAAGAGGCAAGTGAACATTGCTATCAGTAATCAAAGCGCTCTTTTTGGTGTTATTCTAGTACTGTTCTTATTATATCATTGCTTCTCTTCCATTTCTAGCTAAGTTTTACATACTATTTTATATCTGGAATAATACACTACTCAGATGGACAGTCACGATCCATCATCAATTTCTTCACTTGGACTTATTCATTGATTGGGACTCAGATAGTTTCTATGAGGAATAGTATATCTTTCATGAAGATCTACTCTGATAGACAATATATCTTCTTCCTCACGTTATGGACGTCGCAATGCAAGTCTGAGTGGAATTCTGGTATAATACCTCAAAGTACACAAATCCTCTCTCTTTCGGGGTCTGATAACGTTTATTATGAACCATCGATCTAATTTGGATCCTCCCCAGATATAATCATGGTCGTTCAAAATCAAACACATAGATGGTAAACTAACGTTCAATCAATGATCACAGTTAAATTTCGTCCTTGATCGAATGGTTACTGTCTCTTTTCACCTACAAGGGATTTCTTCTATTTTCATGCTCAATTTCACTCCAAATAAGATCATATTTCATTTGTATATTTAAATCAAGCTAATATCACTCTGGTTCCTTGATTCTCCTCTGAAATGGAGTTTAATCATGATATCATTTGGTATTCGAATTAACACGATATTTAGAGCAATTACACTCATGCTCAACGTACACAGAATCACAATGGAACATAGAACCCACAAATTCACATAATTCTATTCAGGAATTATTGTACATAAAATACACAAGGCCTATATCCTTCTCGATCTGATTTACATTAATTGGCCTTTCTTTGGCCCTTGCCCCCCCTTGACCACTTACACACTCTCTTTTCTTCTATCTGTCTAAATCAGACCACCTTTCTTCCCATAGACTTACAACCTTTAATAAAAAAGTATTCTGATACTAGAATTTGGTTCAGATCCTAAAATCCCTCAACCAACAATCCTTAGGGTCCTCAAGATCCACAAAATATTCAACCATGTCTCACAACTTCTCGAAATATGCTTAATAAGACATATTTGATTACATTTAACAAACCCTATCTCATACAAGACTCATAGAACTCAATTAAACAAAGGAAAATACATTAATTCAAGCATAGGGAACCCACTCCCTTAGTAAATCAAAATACCCCTTAGGTCTAATCAAATGTGTTGGATTTTGAAGGCAGGATGCTCCTGCATCAGACTCCCAAGGTTAAATTATTTCATGATCTCCTGTCATGAGTTTTCAATTGTTGAATTCCTCCTGGATTCCAAACCTTATGTTGGTTCTTAATTTACTTGCTTCCTTGTTGATGCCATGTTGTTTTCTGTAACCTTCCTAGATCCCAAACCTTACTCTATTGTTGTGCAACATCTCTTCTTTATTTAGTTAGTTGTACTGACATGCTATGCTTCTTCTTATTTCTATGGTATCTCCTCTTGGTAATAATTCATCAATGACTTCCATAACTCCTCAATGTCTAGTATTGCCTTTTGTTGGTACACATTATTGCTACAATTTACCACAAAAAATTTGTATGGTTGTTTCCATCTCTTGGTATTGACATCTTTGTTTTCCCTCATATTCTTGACAAAATTGCTCACTTATCAAAAAATTATGTAAACAATACTGCATATCTTCAAGTTGCATGCTTAGTCTATAAGACTATTCAAATAAAATATGTTCTTGGAATTTACCAAAATGACAGATTTGCTGCAAAAATTCATACCTTTCTTCATGACCATCAACTAATGATCATCATCCTTCACTTTCATCTCCTCCTTAGAAAGCTCCATACTTTCATCACCATAACTTTGCAAAGATATTTCCAAGAATCTATGTCCTTCATACTCTAAAGTATCTCCAAGCCAAATATTCATCCTCTTTGCATCTCCATCATTTGCATCCTTTGGGAATGCATGATTTCCTCATTCAAAGCTTCCAAGAGACAATTCTATCTATTTGTTTGACATGACATAATTCAGAATCTGTCTCTCTCTCATGCCTAAATGAGACAATTCCTCCTCTAGGATAGCTTCAAGTGGTTGTCTATCTCTATGAACTATTGTTATAGAAATATTTGCCTCACCCCATGCAATCTTGAATAGAAGGCCTTTTTCCATTTCCCCATGCAGACTTTTAATCCCTTTTTTCAAATACTAGAGCTAAAAATACAATTTTTCCACATATACGCACCTTGCCTACTATACAACATGTGCATACATAGGTTGCACACATTATAGCCTGTGTACATCGGGAAATGTGTCCAGAATTGAAAAATAGTGTCGGGTTTCCATGTCACGATAGGAGATCAATGATCCTTGGCATTCCATATATTGGAAACGTTCTGAATCGACCCTTCAGTTCCACTTGAAGGCTATAAATGGGCCAATTTTGAGCTATGGAAAAGAGAAGAAATAATTCAACATTGAGAGAAAAGTTACTCTCGAGGAATTATTCACTTCACATTGAGTCTACATCCCTTTGTCCTTTAAGTCTGAACACAGTTTTCAACCCCCAAGATCTTCCCTTCTTGATTGAGAACTTCATTGTCTCTCTTCTAAGAGCTTGCCTTTGGTGGAGGATTGAAGTGGTGGAGGCCCATATGGAATGAACTTAGTTTCTTGGTTCTGAACAGTGCCGAAATGGAAGTCTGTAACTTATTCACTTTTGTTGATTATATCTTAACATAAATACTCTTTTCTCGTCCAATTGATATCTTGCAAATATTTGAATTATTATTCCATGGGAGTATTTGTTATGAATGTTAATGGATTATGCTATTGAATGTGTGAACATCATATATTATCACCATATGCTTGCTTTTCTTGGTTGTTGAGGACTAGTTGCAGGTGTATTGCTTTGGGTCAAGTGCTCAATGGTGGACTTTGTCAAACATCTGGACGCGGTAGGCCATTTGTCTTGTCTTGCTAGCATATTTGTTTATACACCATACTTTAGAATAGAGTTGATTTCTACAGTCATTTCCGTCTGTTGTGTTTTGCCTCTAGCCATAGAGAGATTTTCCTTGTAACCGAATTAGCAACCATACTGGGGATTGAATCTTATTTCTTTTGGGTTTGGAGTGTTTTTGTCCTTAGATTGCTCTCATTCATATTGTGTTTCTTGTCGTATCATTGCTTGAAAACCTCTGTTCATTCTGGGTCTGAGTCTTTCAGCCTTCTGCTTAGCCTAGTTATGTTTTTTACACATATACACGGGTTTTTGCTTGACATTCGCATATATACATGTGCTGGCCTTCTGCAAGCTGCATACATACATGATTTTCTCTTGAACAATAGCATACATCAACCTCTTTTGCTTGTTTTCTAGGTTTTGTGGTTGTTGGGTAGGTTTTGATAATTGTTGAGTCTTCTTGGGTCTCTATAGTGACTATTAAGTGTCTGTAGGTTGGCAGGAAACCTGTCTTTGGTTGAATTTTTGGGCAGTGCCTTTCTCATCATATTTTCATTTTGATTATTCTTGTACATTAGGATGGGTGTTTTGCTCCTTGGTATCCTACTTGAGTTGTCTCTTTCTATACACAGTAGAGTCTTTATATATCAAGTTGTTGTTCAGTCCATGCATTTTCATTTTTCTGATATTGAAAATACAAAAATGTTAGGAATTTTACATTGATTGGCATTTTGATCTTTTGAGCCTTTGTCATTTATCTTAGTGAATGTAAAGAAATATTGCATTTTTATTCAAAATTGCATAATTGAATTGAAAGTTGCATTTTTAGGAAGCATATAATTCATTGGAAATTGAAGTTAGGACTTTGCATTGTATTCATATTTACTTTACTTGTTGAGTCATAACATCACTAGTTTCACGACCACACCTTTTTGAGTAAGCATGGCCATTAAAATTAACGCTATAATTTAAAATTGATTAGTAACGATTTTATTTTCTAGGGTGCACAAACTAGATTAGGATTTAGTGCCTTGGAATAGGATTTTGTGAGTAAATTTCTCCAAGGATATTAAATCAACATATGTGTCTGACTAAGTGAGTGGAGAAATCCATTGTATAATCAGTAATATCAGGAGGCCCCACTTACATCAGAGTTAATAACGAGGTTGCACGAGGTCAGTTGAAGGGATATCCCCCCGATACCTTCTTAGTGTCAGAGATATTTCTAGGGATCTATTCGTATCTCGGGATCTTGCTAGGGCCCTTATAACTGATTCTATTACCTTCGATCTTTAGTAGGGAGTCTCATGCCCCTCTTGAGTGAGGCATACCTACTTTAGGGAGGGAAGCCCCTTTCAACCACTTTATCCTGTTTGTGTGCATATTGGTCATTTGATTATTTTTGGTGTGCTCTTTGATTACTATTTGGACTTAGGATTTTATACAGAGTTTTTGTTATCATGGATAGTGAAGCTCCTTTGGCTCCATCATTTACCGCTACTCCCC
Source organism: Picea glauca (assembly GCA_000966675.3). Lineage (NCBI taxonomy): Eukaryota > Viridiplantae > Streptophyta > Pinopsida > Pinales > Pinaceae > Picea > Picea glauca. Next base: position 108,694 of record JZKD02S1604377.1, on the reverse strand, counting down.
CATAATGTTCACTCATTTCATGGGGATGAATCCGTCCTCTTTTCATAATGGTATGCATAATTATGACACTTAGTCCATGCCTTGGGTCTCTAATAATTTTTCTATTGATATGTCGAATGTGCCTTCACCCTTTCCATCCTCTCCTTGGCCCACTTATATGAATACTAGCATTGGATCCGGGGGCACCATGGCCCCACTGTATACATATTCATTTGATAGGAGTTATATCCTTCAACCAACTCTCACTTTAGGAGGATGGAACCTCCCCTCTTGCGGATCCAGTCCTGGCTATGTTTTTTTAGTCGTCAATACTCAAATGGATGGTTATTCTACTTATTACACCCCATCCATGTATCCTTCATCTTCCATGCCAGTTCCTACGAACACTTTTCCTATGGTGGGTCCACATATACCCCCGATTATTTCATATGGGGGAATCGGTTTTATGGTTTGGGCTACCCTCCTCACGGAACCCCTTCACATGGGGGAAACATATATCCTTACTTGAACAATCCTTATCATAATTTTGTCTCTTTGCAGACATCTTCTTCAATGATGATGCCTGTACAAACCTCTATGAATCAATTAGGTGGAGGATACTACCTTTTTGGATAGGGAGATTGTATAAACCAAGACCCTTCCTGGCCTGCAATGTTTCAAAGCCAATCTTTCCTGGGACCTTGGTATCAAATGCCACAACCCACCACCACTAGTCCAGTCACTGCCAGTCATATTGGATCTCCATCACCAACCTCTTCCAGTCATGTTGGAGATTGGTCGACAACCTCTGGAAGTCATATTGAATACCCACAACTAGCCGTTGTTAGTCATGTTGGGGGCATCACTCTAGTCACCACGAGTCATACCGATGTCACATATCCAACCTATGTACATCATGTGGGAGATGACTCTCTAACCTATGCCATTCATGCTAAGAGCATGTCACCAGCCATTGTGAATGACCCTGGGGGAATTCATATGCTTGAAAAGCCTAAATGTCTCAGACGTAAGCCCAAATTCCTTTGTAGTACTTGTGACGGAAATCACTTGATTCGTTTATGCCCTAATATGGCTAGGATACCAGAAGCGTGGTTCTCACCTGAGGGCCCTTCATATTCTGAGGCATATGTGGCTTCCCCACACCTTGTTTCTCCTTTGATTGACACGAAAGTCATGCCGATGCAATCCTCTCCTGACCACACCCCCGTTGTCGAGGGTGATGTGTCTCCTATCCCTATTATCATGCATCTTATTCAACCTGGATTTGAAGAAGTGGTCGTACCAGTGCGATCTCTGGTCAATCCAACTCTCCTTTTGGAGGGTGATGCATCCTTCAACCATCTCATTAGCATTTATGATATTGCACCTTCTGAAAAAGAGATAATTTTACTCTCCCCGAGTACTCTCCCTTCAAGTCCTAGAGAAGTTCCCTTTGATTGGTATGGTCTTATGGGGTCTTCAATGCCTTCGGCGATGTCCTTTCAAGTAAGAGACATTATCTGATATATCATGGACACAATAACTTCCGCTAGCAATTTATCTTCCTTGAATTGGAGATATTTGGGTTTTTCCAATCTTGTGTTAGCTATTCGTAATATATTGACATTCCACGGAAGTCTAGCACAGGAGCCTTGGCCTCCCCCGTGACATGCCACCTACAAAATTCCAAGCAAGTCTGATTTAAGATCTTTTCCGATTCGTCTAAAAAGAGAAAAGATTGCCGAGTGAATTTGTCCCTTTCACACTCGTTAAATTGGACTTGAAAGGTTGTGATTCTTAGTTAATCTCTTTTCCAACTCATTTTCAAAAAGTGAAAAAGATTGTCAAGTGAACTTGCCTCTTTCACACTCGTAAATGGGATTTGAAATGATGCCTATTTGGTACAAGTTTATCCCTTTTTCACACCAATAAGACTAATATTATGAAAAAGGACATTTTTTGGCATTAAGTTCTGATTGCATCTCATGTGCTCACTTGCAGTATTGAGCCTATAGTCGGTTCTCTCTTTGTGTTATAAATCGTTTTCCTCAACAGTTTTGCATCCTCAACCAAGAAGAGCCTCGTTTATATCCTTCATAATTTGACACCCTATACTCAGGAGGGAACATTCCCTCGAGTTTCCATCTCCCGCATGCACCTCCTTGCATTGAGAATAGGCATGTTCCACTGCTAGAACTAGTTTTGTTTACTTGCGACACTCGTTTCCTCCTATGTATCATAGCATTCATTTGACTATGAAAGAAAAATAAAATATGGCTGAGAAGGGAGTATTATCTTATATTGGTAGCAGTCTTGTCACCTTTGAATAGAGCACAAAGTTATTGAGTCCACTTGTCATCATTATTTTTGGTTTAGCATGGCCTTAGGAAGATGAGCTCATTACAGAGAGTTTTCTCCCCCGAATGTTTACTCTTCCAGTCCCTATGGAGAACTTGATTGATGCCTCCTGCATCTCATGGTTTCATAATTGAGTTTATGCTTTTGAAGTCTTCCATATGTCACATTCTCTTGTTCAAAGGATGTCTATAACCTGTGTCGACCATTCCTCAAAACTCTTGACTTTGCATGTTGGCCATACCCTCAGTTTGTCTCAGAATCACATGATGTTGTAGTCCTATTACACACCATTGTCCTACTTTCATCATTGGTAGGTAAAATTGAACCCAACAGTCGACATTTCATCATTGGTCATTGACTAGGTGGTTTCCCTTATGTTCAACGACAAGACATCAATTCACACATTGGGATTCATGCTGTGTCTTGTATGCCATTAGCCTTATTGGTGGTTTCCTCACCTTTGTCAGCATTTTTCTTCATTGGCTTCTATTCAGAGGTTATTTTTTGTGTACCGCTTGCACTTGGTACACGTGAAAGCCGCATAGTTTATTTGGTTCCTGAACATGTTCTTTGTCCGATTTCCTCCAAATAATGAATCTCTTGCTTTGTACCTCATGATGAATGATGAGATATTCCTTAATTCTCTCCTTTCAGTGGGTCTCCTTCCATTGAATTCATCTCATCTATTCTGGAAACAAGACCTAGATTCCTATGCATACCTTGAGGCTTGCAGTCATTAGTGGTAGGTTCTCTCACCATCGACAATTGGGAATACATCAATGTCTCATGATCAATGGATTCTTCAAGTGTTCGACCCTGAATCCTTTATTCACACTTGTAAGAATGTACGCAGTGCCTTGATACCTACTTTAATCATCGATAAATTGTCTTGTGTTTGTTAACGGTATACTTCAAAGACCGATAATCAAACGAAGTCTCATTGTGTTCGACCTCAACTCCTTTATTCACACAATGTATATTTTCACCTTTGGTGGATTGTGTAGAAGACTTGAATACATCAGTATGTGGCCCCAACTTTCATGATATGTTGCTTCCTTTTCATTGGACCAGTACCTATGTGACTTCAATGATATGTGAGATCAGATTGTACTCTAGTGTATACATATATCTTCAGATTGATTTTGAGACTGGTTCTATTAGGCCTTGTTCATGATTATGATAGCCTTTGGCATGTAACCGCATTTGTATTTTCCTATTCATGGACATAGAGAGTTTTTTGGTAAATTTTCACATGGATCTGCAGTGTAATTCATATTGGCAACCATGTATGCAAAGTCAATACAAATTGTAATGAAAAACTAGTTCTTCTAGCTGGTTCCCCATCACTCCACTTCTGGGTTTTTATAATGTATTTCGGCCATCACAGATACTCCTCTGACATCACACATTAGGAAGCATTTGTTATTGCAATATTTTCCTCACCCCATGCAATCTTGCACATAAGGCCTTTTTCCATTTCCCCATGTAGACTTTTAATCCCTTTTTTCAAATACCAGAGATAAAAATAAAAAATTTACACATATACGCACCTTGCCTACTATACAACATGTGTATATGCAAGTTGTACCACTACAACTCGTGTACATCGGGAAATGCGCCCATAATTTAAAAATAGTTTCGGGTTTCCATGTCATGACAGGAGATCAATGATCCTTGGCCTTCCATATACTAGAAACGTTCGGACTCGGCCTTCAGTTCCACTTGAATGCTATAAATGGGCCAATTAAGAGCTATGGAAAATAGGAGAAATAATTCAAATTTGAGAGCAAAGTTACTCCGGAGGAATTATTCACTTCACATTGAGTCTGCATCCCTTTATCCTTTAAATCTAAACACAGTGTTCATCCCCCAAGATCTTCCCTTATTGATTGAGAACTTCATTGTCTCTCTTCTATGAGCTTGCCTTTGGTGGAGGATTGAAGTGGTGGAGGCCCATCTGAAAGGAACTTAGTTTCTCGGTTCCAAACCGTCCTGACACAGAAGTCTGTAACTTATTCACTTATGTGGATTATATCTTAATAGAAATACTCTTTTCTCGTCCAATTGATATCTTGCAAATATTTGAATTATTATTCCATGGGCATATTTGTTATGAATGTTAATGGATTATGCTATTGAATGTGCTAACATCATATATTATCACCATATGCTTGCTTTGCTTGGTTGTTGAGGACTAGTTGTAGGTGTATTTCTTTGGTTCAAGTGCTCAATGGTGGACTTCATCGAACGTTTGGACGAGGTAGGCCTTTTATCTTGTCTTGCTAGAATATGTGTTTATATATCATACTTGAGAATAGAGTTGATTTCTACAATCATTTTCATCTTTTGTGGTTTCTCCCTAGCCATAGAGATATTTTCCTCGTAACACCTATAATCCTTACAAACTTACACAAATAATCAATTTTAAAAAAATGAGAATCTTCAATATCCTTAGATGCCTCTAGAATATTCTCCTTATCCAAGTTTTCCATGAGTTCTTCCCTTTGAACCTCATCTTCCTCTCTTAGCATCACTCCTTTCTCTGGTTCACAAAAGTGAATTGTTGGTCTTTCCCTCAAGGAATATCTATACTCAGCTTCTTTGAGTTACTCTTATCTGACTTGAGCTTTCAACCTATGCTTATGCTTCCTTGCAATCAATTGATGAATAGGCTATCTATCCTTCCTCTTCAGTCTCCAACCATATCTCTAGTTTTCTTCAGTCTCTTGTAGTAGCTCCATAATAATGTTGATTCTCTCCTTTATCTCAACAAACTCTTTGTCAAATTCATCTTGAATCATCTTTCTATCGACTGCTTTGGAATCCTCCTTCATGGTATTGTGGCTTCTTCTTAAACCTCTGACATGACCATCAATGGTCATATACATCTCTTCCTTTGGTGAAATTCTCCTATTCCACCGTGAATTGCATCAATCCCTTGTAGCAAGTCTACCTTACCTGTAACTTAATACCTCACCAAGATTCCCTTGAGCTATGGACTCTTGGTATTATAGGTTCTTTCAAATGGGACCTTTTGAGCACTCCTCTGCTCCTTTCTGGCTTATGCACCTACTCACTTCTCCTGAGAACTTCAATTGTCCTCTGCACTTCCAATGTTAAGATGGAAGTAATTACAACATTTTTTGTTGGAAGGTGTTGAACCTTGTAATTTCTTCCTTATTTTTATTATTCTACACTTGTATTTTTCCCTAAGTATGATTTCATCCCTTAATTTTCACTACCATATCCTACCCCCATGACTTACACCTTTTCCATACTTATTTTATTTTTTGTTCTCGAGTTGGAGGACTCGGGACTCACGACATATCACTTTTCTCTCTTGACTTCTTCCCAAAACTTAGTTTATTTCTCATTTCGCGGACTCATGGACTCATATTTTAATCTCTTTGTAACTCATGTCCTCACTAGTCCATCCCAAAAGAATCCATACTTAGCCATTTTTCTATCATGGAGGACTCGCAGACTCGCATTCTCATTTGAAATTTCCCACTCCTCCACTCCGTCGTGACATGTCCTTCCTCTTCAAGCTTCTCAAGTCAAATTAAATGCTAATTCTATGAACTCAACTGCCAAATTAAATTCTTAAAAGGCCATTATTAATGATGTTCCTATCGAGAAAAATCTCATTTATTCAGGTTAATGTTATCAATAAAATATCTAATGTAAAATATTATTTTACTTTTTTAAGTGGTGTTACAGATAAGTTTGTCAAACTATTGAAGATGGTCGAAAGAAGACAACATTTCTGTGGGGATATCTTAAATATACTTGCTAGAGAGGATCCCAATTGTCATTGGTCAAGGGCATATTAGTATCATTAAATGCTTCCAAATAGAAATAATAACAAAGTCTATACATCATGAATAACTCTCATTAGTTGTGTCCCTAAACTTTTTAATGCATAGATATCGTCACCCTGTGCATTAACAAATTTGTACAGAATAGAAGAACTATTCATATACAAAGTGGCTCCCTTGTTTCATTGGTGCCTTCAGTATTCAATAAAATGTTAAAGCTATCAGAGCCAAACCTAACATACAAAGGAGAATGTTGGAAAAACCATTTTGGATATAATTTTGGAGAAAAACCTAAGTATGAAGAAAGTGCGTAGAAGGAAGAAAGCACGTAGAAGGAAGAAATGGTGCATAAGGAAGAAAGGGAATAGGAGGTAGAAAGGGAACAAAAGGTAGAAAGGGCGCAAAAGGAAGGAAAGTGCATAGAATTAAGACATCGCATGAAAAAAAGGATAAAGAAAGTGAGAAAGAGAAGGAATCACAAAGGATGAGAGGGCGATTTTCTAGAAATAGAAGAACATCAACAAGTTGTATAAAGAACAAAAAGTAGAAGAAGGCAAAAAACCAGTTAACTTAAGATAGCCATGCCATGCACTGTAATGACATATTTTGGGATAGATAAGAATAGGAATTTAAACCTTAGATTTTGGGTATAAATATGTAATGGGTGGGGTGAAAAGAAAGAGCTAGTGAGAGATATAGAGAGTGAGAGAGCTAGTGGGATAGAAAAAGTTTGTAGAATCTATATAGGTTGATATTATGCAAGAATCATGAATGTAATCAGTTGATACGATGGATAAAGATAGAGTTTGAGAAATAATATTGCCTCTTATGTTCTTTACTAGGTTATGTGTGTATATGGATAATAATATACTTTGAAGATTATATTTATTTTATGTATTGATTTTACTGCAATATCGAGGAATGACTGTAATAATAAAGAGCATACATAATCTAGAATAAGGAACAATGATTCGCGCATCCACCTCCCTTTCCCTTACTGCTACAAAAACCTAGTTCTTGTAGGCCCAATAGATACCTCGGGTGAGACTTCATCTGGGCAAGCCGGTGATGCCAAAAGGGCCAGTGTCTTGAGGGTTTGTTGGTCACCATTGAACCGAACCTTGGGTCTTACAACCCATGCACAGAACAATATAAGCCAACAAATGGTTCTATTGCTAGGACCAAGACATTGCGACTAAGGGGATGTTTTGGAGGCTATATAAGAAGGAAATCATAGACTGTTTGGAATGAAAAGAATGAAAGTTCATGCAACAAGAGAAAAGGAACCCTCGAATGAGTGACAAGCAATGGATGCAAAAGTATGTGTTCACGGATCTGCATGAAATTTTCTTCAGAGAATTTCTAGAAATTCTAACTAAGTGGCTAGAAAGATTGGTAGAGAAGACATGAAGGTTTAATGTTTCAATGCCAAAGAATTGGACTCCTGAATTGGTAAAACAAATGAATTCAGTAAGTAACCCAACTACTCGAGTAGTTTATTTTTGTTTAGGTAGTGTATCAAGGGGCTATGTTATAGAGTTTGTAGTAGATTGCATTCAATCATACAATGTTGCAAAAATAATTTTTTTCAAAGGTCCACATGGAAGGTTCTTGAAATCATTAAATACGTGGATAAATATATTATTATGTGAAAAAAATGTGATGATTATGAATTCCTAAGGCTAAAGGGGCTTTGCGCACATAGGAGGAGTTGGAGGATGATAGGGGAATCATCTAAGAGAGGGAAGCAATGAATGAGGGATGAAGGGACCTAGGATGCAAGAAGGAAGCATACTAGAGGAAGAGTATGATTTTGGAGAGTTGCACGGAGGAAGAAGCTACAAGAGGAAAAAGAATGGGGCTGGGAGAGAAGAGAAACATAGTGATTTGAAAGAAAGTGAACCTTGCGCACAAGTGTAAATCATGGAGATACCATATGTAGGAGGAAAAGAAGAAGGGTCTCATTCTAGTCCACTAATAGAGAAGCTAGTAAGTCCTACTTAGACATGATCATGTTTTGAATCCACAACCCCATGTGCATCACCACAATCAGAGATAACAATTGAAGACTTGTAAAAAACTATTATAGTTAGTCAAGGAGTATAGAGTGGTAGTAGTTAGAATAGTGGGATTAGTACGTAGATTCAAAATCAGAGTCCACCAACATCCCCAAGAGGAGGGAATACACAAACCAATATGGCAGAAATAGATAATACACTTAGACTTCCTGAATTCAAAGGAGTGGGATCAGAGGATCTAGAACAACACTTGTTTGTCTGCGAAACAGTTTGGGCCACTAAAAACATACAAGATGATGTCATAAATATTGTGCATTTAACAATGACATTTAGAGGTCGTGCACTGGTATGGTATATGAAGTTACAGACCATTATGCCTACAGGATAGGACATGACCTTGGCAGAGATAAAGTAAGCTCTATTAAAGAAGTTCAAAAATCCAAAGTCAAAGTCGTAGTATATCACCGAGATAAAGGAAATAAAACATGTACAAATAGAGTCTGTATGGGATTTCGATCAATGCTTTAAGGATGTAATGGGTAGATTGAAGTTCCAAATTCTGGATCAACAACATTAATAGTGGTTTATTGTTGGGATTCTACCACACATTTGGAGACCCCTGATTCAACATAAGGTTACATCGCAACCCAAGGTGCTAGAGATTTCAATGAAACTAGAGGTATCACCGAAAGGAGACACAGGAGGAATGGTGCAAGTTCATACACATTTAGCCTGTTAGGCACCTAACCTACCTAACCCATCAACTGGGTAGAATATTATATTTCCATGTAATAAAGGTCAATATTAATAAGACCTACCAATAAGGAGGAATAAGTCAATTGTAAGAAGATCTAATAGAATCTTCCACTTCTAGAAGGACCTTCCTCTAGATTGTTCTTTTGGATAGATAGATATAGTATAAATAAGAGTAGAGGGTATGAGAAGATTTGTCTTGGATATTATTGTAATAGAACACTGCTTCGTTGGAGGTTTCCCCCTTGAAGAGGCAAGTGAACGTTGCTATCATTAATCAAGGTGCTCTTTCTGGTGTTATTCTGGTATTATTTTGGTATTGTTTTTGTATTGTTCTAGTTATATCATTGTTGTTTTGTCACTTATTGCTAAAATAGTTATGTAATGCATACTATTTTATATTTGGAATACTACAAGTGGTATGAGAGCACTTTCCTCGGTAGAAAATTGTGGGTTAATTTTTTTTAGGGAAGAGACATATTTCGACGTATTAAAGCTACAAAGATATATCGTTATGTGCATAAATCCATGCTTGAGGAATCATACATGTAGGAAATACAAGTGATACCTAAGCGCATATATGTTGGCCACCCTTGTAACCCTTGTTGGTACCCCTTCGAGTGGTAGCTCATCGGACACCCCCTGTATATGAATCGTCCTAGATCTTATGAAGCCCTCCATAGATAAACTGATTGGCTGCCTGACTGCTATAGTGCCACCGAGAACAACACTCAGGAAGATACTCTCTAGTACCTAGGTAGTAGGGTAGTACGGCTAAGGGAACGGTCTAGCCTCCTTAGTTGGTTCCCTGAGATATTTGGCCAAGTACTAATGTTGGACCCCACACATATATAAGAGAGCTATAACACAGGGAAAACCCTTATCTATAGAAACCTTGAATACCCTACACCTTGGGACAAAAATAAAACAAAAAAAACAAGATATATTGCCATGAAATTGTGCCTTCTGCATTCTGGTTGAGAAATTACTACACATTTCTTCCTGTTAAGCATTTGGGAATTTCGTCACTACAGTATTATTTAGGCCAGAGTATAACTCCACAAAAGTAAAAAAAAATTAATAGTGGTCCTACCGACACACTTATTTGGGATGTATCCCATTGGATTCCCCTTTTCTCCCTGATTACAATCATACCTTCTTTTTTTTTTCAGTGGACCCGAACCCTTCTCAGCTTCCCTATTTTTCCACCTATTCCATTATATTTCCCTTCTCACCCTGATCGTCATGGTATCCACACTTACCCTCTCCAAATGGCCACCACTCGCAACCGAGACCTGCAAGCTTCCATCAATCAAGATACATCTGAGATTGCCTCTACCAATTACTGGCTTGCACAATTCAAGACCCAAGTTGAGCACAAATTTTGCACCATGGAATCCAATTCCATGAACCAATTTAACACCCTCTAGTCTGTTGTCAACCAGTTTTTGAACCACCCTTCGGGTCCTTCGTCCTCGGACCAACCCCCTGCTAATGATTCCTCTCATTCTCTTCATTTTCAATCTAACTTCTTTCAGTGTGACCCCCATCTTCCCTGCGTCGAGGTCAATAAAGTTGATGGCTCTGATCCTATAGGTTGGGTCACTCAAATAGAGCATTATTTTTCTCTGCATGGTATTACTGATGAGTTGGTCAAACTTCGCTAGGTTTTACTCTATCTAGATCCTGAACGATGGCAATGGTGGAAATGGTGTAAAAATTCACATCAATGGTATATTTCTTGGACCCAGTTTGTTGCAGAGCTCTATGACCGCTTTGACACAGATACCCATTATCTCAGTCATTTGACCAAGTTGAAACAATCAGATAGAGTAGAAGGCTTTATAAATACTTTTGAGCATTTGGCCTTTCGAACCGAGGGTATGTCAGATGCTTTCTGCTTTGAATGCTTTATCAGTGGCCTTAAGGATGAAATCTGATCCTAGGTTCTCATGGCCTGTCCTCATACTTGGTTGGAAGCTACTAAACATGTTAAAGAGGCCCAACAAGTTATTTTTTCCCAGAACAAAAAACCCTCCTTTGTTCCTTGCCCTTGAACCACTAATATTAACCCACTTGTCACTCCCCTCAAGGTCTAGAAATTAACTAAGGCTAAAATGGTTGAATGCCAACTGAAGGGTCTTTTCTATAATTGTGATGAAAAATATTTTTCGCGGAACAAGTGTAAGAAACAAAAAAAAATTATGGCCATTTCTGAAGATGTTCCCGATGAATATGTAGAGCTATCCCTTCCTGATGATACTCAGGAGCCAACTGACCCACAAGTTGAACCACTCATTTCCTTGCATGCACTCACTGACTTTTTTGCTCCACAAGCCCTCAAGCTCATTGGCTATATTAAGAATAGGAAGGTCATCATCCTTGTTGACAGTGGTAGCACCCACAATTTTATTCATCGTCGCATTGCCCAGGAAACCAATTGCTATATTCGTGTTGTCAATAATTTGCAAATCATGATAGACAATGGTGGGTTCATGAAATTTGGTGGGAGTTGTGAAAATGTACGTCTTCAAATTGGACATTACCACCTGAAATCTCATATGTTTCCCATTGAAATGGGAAGCTATGACATTGTTCTAGGTGTTGAATGGTTACACATTTTGGGTCCCATTCTTATGGATTTTAAGGAAATAACCATGCAATTCCAACAGGAGGGACAAAGGTATCACTTTCAAGGTATCACAGTTGTTTCTCCTGAGATCATCAGTTCCCATCTCATGGAAAATGTCCTCAATAAATGACACTCCGATATTATTTCTCAACTCCATTCTATTCACGTAGTTGAGACACCCTTTGTGCATCCTGACCTCCAAGCTATTCTCTCCAAACACCAAACTATTTTTTCCACTCCTCAGGGACTTCTGCCTTCTCGTGGTGTTCATGATCATGCCATACCCTTTATTCCTAGCAGTATTCCTCTCGATGTTCACCCTTATCATCATCCATTTTCCCAAAATAATGAAATGGATAAAATAATGCAGGAATTGCTACAAGCAGGTGTTATTCACCCTAGTACCAACCCTTATTCGTCTCCTATGGTTATGGTACTTAAGAAATAAATTACTTGGTAAATTTGTCCTAACTTCCATGCCCTCAATAAACTCACCATCAAGGAAAAGTTTCCCATTCCTATCATTGATGATCTCTTGGATGAGTTTAGTGGTGCTCAGTGTTTCACTAAACTTGATTTGTGTTCTGGCTACCACCAGATACATATGCAAGAAGCTGACATCCTCAAGACTTCCTTTCAAACTCATGAGGGTCACTATGAGTTCTTGGTTATGCCCTTTGGCCTGTGTAATGCCCCCTCCACCTTCCAAAGCCTCATGAATCATGTCTTCCATCCTTTTCTCCATCATTTTGTCTTAGTTTTCTTCAATTATATTCTCATCTATAGTAAAAATTGGAAATCCCATCTTTGCCATGTGGATCAAGTTCTTCATCTACTCTCTCAGCATCAACTATTCCTCAAACACTCTAAATGTCCCTTTGGCGCCTCAGAAGTCGAGTACTTGGGTTATATTGTTGGCAAGGCTTGTATCCGGGTGGATGATAAGAAGATTGAAGCAATGCAAGATTGGCCTTGCCCCAAGACTATCAAAATATTGCATGGTTTTTTGGGTTTAACAGGCTATTCTCTCAAGTTTGTTCATAATTATGGCAAGATTGTGGCACCTCTCACTACTCTACTTAAAAATAATTATTTCACTTGGACTCTTGCAGCTGATTTGGCCTTTCAAGAATTGAAGGTGACTATGTGCACTACTCTGGTCTTGGTCCTTACTGATTTCACAAAGACCTTTTTCCTAGAATGTGATGCCTCAAGGAGAGGAATTGGAGTAGTCCTTATGCAAGAGGGAATACCTTTGGCCTTTACCAGCAAACAATTGTCAGAACTTCATTTGGGAAAATCAATCTATGAAAAGGAAATGTTGGTTATTCTGCATGCAGGGGATCTTTGGCGCCCTCATCTCTTGGGGCAACGCTTCCGAATTAATATAGATCATCAAAGCCTCAAGTATTTTCTGGAGTAACAACCTTCCTTTCCAAAGAAACAAAAATGGGTAACTAAGATCTTTGGATATGATTATGAGATCATTTACAATAAAGGAAAAGAAAATGTGGTTGCCGACGCTCTTTCTCGAAAATGTGAATATGAAAGCTCCCTGTTCTCCCTATCCTTCATTGTACCTAATTGGCTCCAAGTTGTTCACCAGGAATGGCTACAAGATCCTAATATTTTGCATCTAATCCAACAATTGCAAGACAATTCTCCAGTTTCCCTAGGGTACTCATGGCACAATGATGAGCTTCTCTACAAAGGATGTTTGTATTTAAGTAAATAGTCACAACTTAAATCCACGGTACTTTTTGAGCTTCATGCTACTCCCACAACTGGGCACTCAGGGTTTAACAAAACCTATGACAGGTTCAAACGTTTTTTTTTCTGGGATGGTATGAAAAAGGATGTTCGCACTTTTGTGGGAAAATGTGATGTTTGTCAATGTAACAAGGGAGAAACAATCAAAATTCCTGGCACACTCCAACCGATTCCAATTCTACCCGCTATTTGGAGGGACATCTCTATGGATTTCATTGTGGGATTACCTAAATAAAGAAATAAGTCATTCATCATGGTGGTATTTGATCGTCTTTCCAAGTATGCTCATTTTTGTGCTCTTTAACATCCATTTACTGCACCCACTATGGCTCAATGTTTCATGGATCATATCTTCAAGATTTATGGCATGCCTCATTCTATTGTTTCTAATTGAGACCCCACTTTCACTAGAAATTTTTGGAAAGAACTATTCAAGCTACAAGGCACCCAATTGCATCTCAGCATCTCCTATCATCCCCAGACAGATGGTCAAACTGAAGTTGTTAACAATTGTTTGCAGAGTTATTTGAGTTTTTTTTCCTCTAAAAGTAAAAATCAATGGCCTCAATGGTTACCATTAGCTGAATGGTGGTACAACACTTCTTACCATATAACTACTCACATGACTCATTTTGAAGCAGTATATGGACAAAATCCACCTTCCATTCTCCTACATGCCAGGTGTCTCGAAGGTTCAGGAAGTTGACCAAACACTTAGAGTTTGAGAATATATTATTCGTACCCTCAAAGAGAATTTGGGCATGGGTCAGAATCACATGAATAAACAAGCCGATCAAGGTCACTCAGAATGTCAATTTGTTGAAGGAGATCGGGTATTTCTTCAATTGCAACCTTATAAACAAACCTCACTCAAGGCCAAACATTGTCAGAAACTATCACCCAAATTTTATGGTCCTTATACAGTTCTCAAGAATGTGGGATAGGTGGCCTATCAATTACTGTTTCCTAGTTCTTCTAAGCTCCATCTTATTTTTCATATATCCTACTTACAGAAGGTGATTAGAACTAAGTGCCAAACTCAAACCATCCTTCCTCAGTTGGATGAAGAAGGATCCATTTGGTTTCTTCCACAAGCAGTTTTGGACCAGAGTGAGCATCCTCTTCGTTAATGCACCATCAAGGAAGTGTTAGTCTAGTGGAAATATACCACTCCCGCAGATGCCACCTGGGAGCCAACTACCATTCTGCAACAATTTCTTCATCTCAAGCCTTGATGACAAGGTTTATTTTAAGGGGGAGGGAATTTTAGGGACCTAACCTACCTAACCCCTCAAGTGGGTAGAATATTATATTTCCATGTAATAAAGGTAAATATTAATAAGGCCTAGCAACAAGGAGGAATAATTCAATTGTAAGAATACCTAATAGAAGATTCCTCTTCTAGAAGGATCTTCCTCTAGATTGTTCTTTTGGATAGATAGATTTAGTATAAATAAGAGTAGAGGGTATGAGAAGATTTTTCTTGGATATTATTGTAATAGAGCGATGCTCTACTAGAGGTTTCCCCCTCGAAGAGGCAAGTTAACATTGCTATCATTAATCAAGGTGCTCTTTCTGGTGTTATTCTGGTATTTTTACAGTATTCTTCTAGTATTGTTCTGGCCATATCATTGTTGTTCTGCCACTTCTAGATAAAATATTTATGTTATGCATACTATTTTATATCTAGAATACTACATAGCCTCATTGAAAATTCAGTTGGCCAAGCTTACCAAGGGAAGGGAAAAATGAGAACAAGTTTGGTGTACAAAGTGTAGGATGAAAGGCCATCACAAGGAAGAATACCCAACATTCGCATAGTATTTGGTAGCTAGAACACCGAATCCAATACCCAGAGGAGGATACTGCAAAATATATAAGAAATGGGCCCATCATCCCACTGAGTGTCGATTACTCCGGAAATATTAGAGTACTCCAAAGAATTTTTTTTGTGATTTTTGCAAGTTGGTAGGGCATGAAGAGAAGGACTATCGCATGTTTGACTTACTAAAAGAGGTAACATCATATATGTATAGGATTTGGGAAGTAAATACTGTTGCAGAGGGTAATAACATGCAGTATAACAATTAGAGAGGTTTTAATCAAGGAAAAAAACAAATTTTGGCAGAGGCTGAGGTAGAGGGAATTTTGGTAGAGGAGGATGAGGAATGATCATCTCTTATAACTGTAATCAACCTGGACACTTGGCACAAGATTTCTAGAACCCTTGTACCACATGCACATATTGTAGTGCACTGGATCACACAACGAAGGATTGTCCCCAACTAGTTTCCAAATGGTAGGCCAGAGGAAACCCAAACCATAATCAACATCAAAATTAGAATGTGCAGATGATATTAGTCAAAAGATGCAGTGAAGGAACAAAAATCGCAATTGGTACATGTGGAGGAGCTCGAACAAGCATGGATATGGCAACTCAAGGAAACCAAATGGAGCAGTGGGTAAGGAATTCAAAAAGTTCTATGCCAGCATTCGATCCTCGGCAGGAAAAATAGATATATCAAAGTGCAAGAAAGGAAATACTTGGACCACATGGGGGAGCATCAAAATCATCACTACCTCATATATAACACCTCGTGGTACCTAAAAGGTCAAGTGCACAAGTACACTAACTGAATTCTTAAAGAGTTGTGTAGAACTGATGAAGGATAGAACTGTGCTAAGTATGTTATATAACATGATTGATCACTGGAAAAAAGGAAGGGACATCCCTATTGCACAAATAATGGTAAATCAGGTACTACACAAGAAGAGAACCAACAGGGAATTCAGGTTTAATGCACAGATTGGGGAGTATGATGTGGATAATGTTATTATGGGCTTAGGATCGAATGTGAAAGTACTACCTAAGAAGACAAGGGAAATGATAGGAGAACCTGAGATAATATGGTCCCATGTTCAATTGAGGTTCGTGAATCAGCATAATACAACCCCGATTGGGTGACTAACAGGAGTACCTCTTGTTATCACTGAAATTTCATCTGCAAAAGGTCACAGGAATCCAACATCTTCAAAACACCTATTAGTTCACTCATTGCATAAAAAATGTATTTCCAAAGGGAACAAACTATACAACTAGTTATAAAATCAACATGTGCTCAGAATACGCGGGTCGCGGATGCACGTGCGTAAGTTAAAAACGTAGGAAAAATGCACATGCGCCCGATGTGCGACTGTGGATCCAAAAAGCCACGCACACCTCAGAACGACACATTTATGATTCTGGTCGGCCTTCCACCCAATTTTGGTTCAGCTCCCAAGTCGATTTGACCCCCAAATCCAAGCTAAATTCTATTGGGGGGTTGGTCAAATACCTAAAGGTGCTCTAAAGGACCCCTTGTTCACATTCAAGACCGGTTGGATAATGCCTCAAAGATTTGCTATAAAAAGAGGCCATGGGTGCACTAAATTTTCAAGAATCTATTTGTATGGTTATGTTGCCTTTATTCTTCTACAAGGAACCTCTTTCCTCATTGGAGCATACAAGCACCATTTCATTGGGTTATTCACATCACCTCTTCAGTGAATGAGATTTGGATTTCTTCACCATTTTCTTTCTAGTTTACCATTTTGTAAGAAGATCTCTCTCAATGGGGGTTCAAGAGCCCTCCCTTGGAGGAAGAGGGGACCCATAAGTCTCCCTTTCTCTTTGGTGTTTTCCCACTAATACAATCTATCCATTGGTGGCATGAATATTGGTCAATTGTTTGGTTAATTTTGGTTCTAATTCACTTATGCACTTTAGTTTAGTTTCTTTAATTGTTATTAGCTTAGCTGTTTGTTTATTTCGTGTGCTTGATGTTTCTAACTCTTACACTCACTTCTGTCCTATCCAACTGACCCAACTGGACTTGCAAGTGTCCCTCTTTTGCTCATTCACTAAGGTTTCTTCACTTCCTAATGTCCCACTAGTCGCATAACTCCCACCTCAAGAACCCCTTGCGAACTCTTCAACACCACTGGTTCTCGATGACCCTCTTCCCCAGGGACATATCCTGGTTTGGGAGACAATTCCCCAAGCCATTACCCAAATCCCCTTCTTTTACCCCCCACCAGGCATACAAGATTTCTAGGTAGCCGCAACGCTTACTCTACCTAACATGGTACATGCCATCCCAATTTGGTATCTGCACCCACCTGAAATGGTTCCTCAATCGTCACTCCCTCCCCAAACAGATGGAATCCCAATGCACATCCCCGTCCTCATTCCAACTGCACCACCCTCACCCCCACTCGCTAGCACCACCGCTACAACTGGGGGAATAAGGAATAAGAAAGAGCCCACTGCTCCACTTCCCCCCTGAGTGCAAATTCCTTGTGTACTATGCGAGAAGGAAGGACACCCCACCAATCGATGTCCCTCTCTCCCTGAGTTACGCAATTTAGTCCAACTTCCTCGAGAAACCACATTGCTCGTCACTTCACCCAACACACCTAGTACTACCACCACATCCTCAACTACAGGTAACACAAGGTTGCAAACCAAATTTTCCTCTACCATTTTTTTAGAGTATGGCCATTACACCCACCATTGCCCCGCACTACCTCAGTTTCGATAGACGCTAACGATAGTAAGCCAGAGATTTTAGCAAGACCCTTCTCCATCCATATCATTAAGTACCTGAGTCACTGAAATCCATTATGTCAAAACCTCAGTCAACAAACAAATGAGATTTCCTTGCTCTCTCTATGACTCACTGGACCATTTCACCTACCAATGTCCCATGATTATTGAATACAGATGTCGTCAAATGGCCCTTATTCAAAATCCTCCCATCACCCCACCTCTGGTGATGCCAGTAGTTCCCCCTACTCCCTCTCTAAATATTGTTTATATCTTCTCTCCTGAGCCTAAGGCACTCCCCACTCCTCCATGGTTCAGGGATAGCCTAGATGTGTATTTCCCTCTAAATCCCCCCAATTCTCTGATGTATTTCTCCTCAGAAATTTTACACCCAACCACAATTTTTAACCCGTAGTATCTGAACATTTGGTTCATGTCAATTACGCCATCACGCCCTCTTTGCGATGCCCCCTCTACATCTTCACCACTTGAAGATAACTACACGGTGACAACCACCAATGATACTCCCCCAGATCCTCTATATTCTCGCATATTTCACTGCGACGAAGATATCCTTGAGGGACTAACTACACCCAATTGCCCATGGAATACACTCCATCACCAAGTGCTCTTTCTCTCTTCAACCCTCCTAGTCAATCCCCCATATATGCCACAATTGAAACTAAGGATTTCATCCCATCCAGGCATATAGATTAGTTCAACAACCCTATCCCTGCCCCCGACGCTTTTGAAGATGACAACATGGCCAACATTTCCCCTACTGTCAAAGTTGATGTTTCCATCAAACCAAGAATCATAGAGGAAATCACCAATGGTGTTGCATGCTCCCCTGAAGAACTCATAGCTTACAAAGCTCTCTTCCAAGAATATCGAGACATTTTTGACTGGTCATACATAGAGATGCCCGACCTTGATCCTTCTATTGTCGAACATCGTATCGATACATGGCCAGATATCACCCCTGTCCATCAAAAGAAACACCCATTGTACCCATCCAAAGCAATGGCCATCAAAGAAGAAATTGAAAAACTGCGCGTTGTAATGTTCATATACCCCATCACATACACGTCATGGGTTTCCAACCCCATCCCCATCAACAAAAAACATGGCACCATTTGCGTCTGCACAGACTTTCATGATTGCAATAACGCTTTTCCCAAAGACAACTTTCCTATGCCTTTCATTGACCAAATTATTGATGACTGCTACAGCCATGAGGCCTTTTCCTTCATGGACAGATTCATTGGCCACAATCAAATATAGATCCACCCAGCAGATCAGTATAAAACTGCATTTACCACCCCAAGGGGTACTTTTTCATATCGTGTCATGCCTTTTGGACTCAAGAATTCCGGTGCAACGTTTCAACAAGCCATGACCTATGTTTTCCATGATCTCACTCTCATCATCCTAGTTTACCTGGATGACCTCACTGCTTGATCCAAGGAATGAACGCAACATCCAGATGACTTACGAGTTTTATTTCAACGGTGTCGTGAGTACAATATCCTCTTGAATCCTCTCAAATGCGTATTCTGTGTCACCATTGAACACCTCCTTGGGTTCATCGTTTCCCAAAATGGCATCATAGTAGACCCCCACAAGGTCCAAGCCATCACAGAAATTCCACCACCTCAAAATTTGTGCCAACTGTAGAGCCTACAAGGAAAAGCCAACTTTTTGCGATGCTTTATCCCTGACTATGCCACTCATGCGCATGGTTTCCTTTTCCTACTGCATCATGATATCCCATTTCGATGGGATGAACACACCCAAACCAATTTTGATGATTTAAAAGCAATGCTCTCCAACACCCCCTTGATCAGTCTACCTGACTATGATCGCGATTATATCCTTTACTTGTCATCACCAGTCGTGTCAGTATCAGGAGTTCTCGTCCAACTAGGGGATGATGCTTGCAAGCATGTAATTTAATACATTAGTAAAAACCTTTTAGGGCCACCCCTGAAGTACAATCATGAAGAGAAGCTCTCCCTCGCAGTTGTCCTCATAGTCCAAAAACTATGTCATTATACCTTGCTTTGCACTACCAAAGTCGTGGTAGATTCCAACCCCATGCGGTACTTGCTTACTCATCGAAAAATTAATGGTAAGTTTTCTCGATGGATCGTCATCTTTCTCGAGTACGACCTAGAGTTTTCAACACCCAAGAGCAAGAAATCCCTCATCCTCACCGAACTCATTATGACATTCCCCTCAGATACTACCAGTCAACCCATCAATACAGACTTCCCTGAGAAACACCTCTTCTACATCCCCTCGAATGATCCCTGGTATGATGATCTCCTCGTCTACCTCCAAACATAGAAGTTTGGATCTCACCTCTCTCAAGATGATCATCGGTGCATTCGCCATCAGGTCCCTTGCTACCTCCTCATTGGTGAAATTTTGTATCGACATGGGGTCAACACCATACTCCATTGATTTTTGACCATCGACAAAGCTGATAGAGTCTTGAATGACTGCCACAGGGACGCCTGCGGTGGCCACCTCTCAGGGATGTCCACCGCCCATAAAATCATTTGAGATGGATACTTCTGGCCCACATTGTTTCACAACTGCATCCATGCTATAAAGAAATGTGACAAATGTCAGTTGTATTCCAACAAAGTGCAAGCGCCACCCGCTCTTCTACACCCAGTCATCACTGCTGGCCCCTTTTTAAAATGGGGCATAGAATTCATGAATTGCAACACTCCATCTAGCAATGGACACAAGTACATTATCATGGCAGTAGATTACTTCACCAAGTGGGTCGAAGTCATGCCCACCTTCAACAACACCACTAACACTGCATCACATTTTTTCTTTAATCACGTCATTTCCCGCTTTAGAGTACCCTTACAACTGGTCTCTGATCATGGAAAACACTTCGAGAATGAGCTCTTCATCGAGCTTTCCTCTAAGTTAGGCTTCTCTCACAAGTTCACCTACCCCTACTACCCTCAGTCCAATGGGTAGGTAGAAGTGGTCAACAAGGTCCTCAAAACCATGTTACAATGCATAGTTAACAAAGATAAGACCAATTGACATCATATGTTGTTTTCCGCACTATGGGATTATCATACGACAGTTAAAACTGCCACTAGATTTACACCATTTCATCTTGTCCATGGTGTTGAAGCCACTATCCCCATCGAGTGTGAAATCCCCACATTGTGCACCACTATTGAGCTATTGCCTGACACTTCTCCAATGGAGAAGCGCTTGCTGAACTTAGAGTCATTGGATGAAGACCATCAATATTCACTACAGAACAATGAGGCAATGAAAAAATGGTCGAAGGCCACCTTTGATTGCCATGTCAACCTTCAATCATTTAATGAAGGAGACCTCGTCCTTACCTATGATATCACTCATGATACCCTTAGCCATGGAAAATTCGAGTCGTTATGGCATGGACCCTACATTATCCAACACTACCTCACCAAAGGTGCATACATCCTGGCCTCTCTTGAAGGTCACCCTCTCAAAGAACATGTCAATGGGTTGTACTTAAAGAAATTTTATGCCTGAGCATAGTCATTCTACACTAGGATTTTTCCTTTTTTGTACACATTTTGTAGAGTTTTTAATCTTTCTTTTCCCCTCCATGCCTTATTTCTAATCTACCATTTGTGTTATTGACAGATGCTACCCCCATCGACCTACCACATCGGTTACACTGACAGAGCTAGTCGATGGACACAGAACCTTTCTTCGACCACTTGGGCCCTCTATACCCCCTCACATGAACTTCTCCAATCCAGCGGCATATGTTTCAGCTCAGCAACCAACAACCAAGATGAATACACAATCACCATTGGCCTCCTTGTCGAGGCCTATCACCGCTATATTCGCCACCTTTGTGTATTATTAGATTCCCAACTTGTTGTCCTATAGCTAAATAATGTGTACCATGTCCGCAATACTTTACTCTTCCACAAATTCCTTCAAGTTAGACTCTCATCTCGACATTTTGATTCAATCACATTTACACATATTCCACGACAATTTAATCAAATAGCAGATAATATGGCTAACCTAGTCTTAGAT
>JZKD02S1604377.1:54475-79594 GCA_000966675.3 Picea glauca | reverse complement strand
AGCTACCAGCGCCCTAGCTAGTTTATTTCCATTCTGTCTGTAAGCATATTTCAGTCATTTGTTATTAATGAAATGAATTCTTATTTCCGCTGCATCTCTGCGTTTATGTGTATTTATGTATTTCATTGTGTTCCTACATAAATCCGTATCAGGATGGGAGTCCCCATAGTCATACGTATGTTCGAGAATCAACCACATACTTCTTCTCCTCATTATTCTAGCCTTCCCAATGGACTCCCAAGATATCTCATCATGGTTTCACTTTGACTGCATCACTACAATATCATTAAATTTTCATTTCCTCCACAATCAGTTTTCCCACCTGCAAATTGCTCTCCACTCAATTACCTCATACAGAAACCCACCTATGGGGTCCCCACCCTCCACCAGTTTTTCCATGCAACTTGCACCATCACTGGCCAAGCCATCTTGCACTGGGGCACTTGTTTCTATAACTGCACGTTTATCCCACTCGATTCTTTATTCATTTGGTAATTGTACAAAGCCTTTGTTTCCAACATTTACATAGCTTTTTGTTGTAACCCTTGACGACCTTCTTTTTCCTGGCAAAGAAACCCATGTCTCCCTTGGTTGGGGCATTCACTCTCTCCTACCCTTATTTGACATCGTCCATAAACCCCAAGTATCCCATCATCCATATACCTATGATCTTTGTATTTATCTACTTTGTCACGCCTTTGGCACAATTTAACCCATGTCTAGTCATCCCCCTGACACCATATTCAGTTTCACGGTTGTTGCCACTACTACTTCACATATATCCCCAACCAAGGGCAGTCTTGAGTCTCACCGCATCTTGACTTCGTCCATGTACCTCATCATTTCCTGATCTCATCTAGTGGATTTCATGAATCCCTTTGCTTCTTGGCACCGCATCTCTCGTTCTGTCGACATCAGCATAGTTTCCAGAAGGGAGATAGTATCTTGACTCTCATTTCCTTTACAATGAGGAGTCTTGGACGGAATAGGAAAAAACACCATTGTTCTCTGCTATTGTTGACCCCCATAACATTTGACTTCAACACTATTTCATGTTACGGTGGGTCTTAATTTGCGACCATTGCAGTTGTTTTTATATTTGTCGAAGACCTCTTAAATTTGTTGGGCTATCAGTGCCTGTGACTTCTCGACACTTCTTATAGGTGTCCTTGCCTCTTTTCAGAGTTTGTTCCCCTTCAGAATTGTCCTCCGCCATTATTAAACCACCCCAGAGGGTGCTGCAGTTATCTATGTCAACATATAGCTTCAGTTACTGTCTCACACATTTTGGGTTACATAACACGAACATCGGGCATGCCTTCCTTGTTTGTACACAGTTTTACTTTTTCACACCTAGCGAAAGGTTTGGGTCTGACAGGTTCCCCTCTCCCTCCAATGAGTCGTTGTTGCAATTATTCTCAACACTATTTCTTACACATGGTACTCTTAGTAAAAGAAACATTGATGTATTTTGGCTATATGTATGCTCCTAACCTCACACATCAGGGGGCATCTGTTATCACTGAAATTTCATCCGCAAAAGATCACAGGAATCCAGCATCTTCAAAACACCTATTAATTCACTCATGGCATAAAAAATGCATTTCCAAAGGGCACAAACTATACAATTGGTTATAAAATCAACATGCACTCAAAATACGCAGGTCACGCGTGCACGTGTGCTAGTCGAAAACGCAGGAAAAGCACACATGTGCCCGATGCGTGACTGTGGATGCAAAAATCCATGCACCCCTCAAAACGATGCATTTATGATTCTGGTCGACCTTCCACCCACTTCTGGTTCAACTCCAAAGTCTATTTGACCCCCAAATCTGAGCTAAATCTGAGTGGGGGGTTGGTTAAAGACCTAAAGGTGCCTTAAAGGGCCCCTTGTTCACACTCAAGACCGATGGATAATGCCTCAAATATTTGCTATAAAAATAGGCCATGGGCGCACTATATTTTCAAGAATCTATTTGTATTGTTATGTTGCCTCTATTCTCCTACAAGGAACCTCTTTCCTCATTGGAGCATACAAGCACCATTTCATTGGGCTATTCACATCACCTCTTGAGTGAATGAGCTTTGGATTTCTTCACCATTTTCTTTATAGTTTACCATTTTGTAAGAAGATATCTCTCATTGGGGTTTCAAGAGCCCTCCATTGGAGGAAGAGGGGACCCATAAGTCTCCTTTTCTCTTTGGTGTTTTCCCACTAATACAATCTATCCATTGGTGGCATGAATATTGGTCAATTTTCTGCTTAATTTTGTTCTAATTCCCTTATGCACTTTAGTTTAGTTTCTTTAATTGTTATTAGCTTAGTTGTTTTTTTATTTCTTGTACTTGATGTTTCTAACTCTTTCACTCACTTCTATCCTGTCCAGTTGACCCAACTGGACTTGCAAGTGTCCCTCTTTTTCTCATTAAGGTGACGAAAAGGATACTACACCTCTGAACATAGATGCGGTGCACAACATGGACAACTTTGAAGTTATTGAGATAGTAGAGGATATTCAACCATATCCAATGTTGGCCCTTGACCAAGTTTTGAGAGATTCTTGGTCATGTTGACATATTTTGGACTTCGACAGCCTGTCAAAGGAGGAGTGCAAGACGAAATAGAGATCACGAGATCTCGGCCCCCTTTTGGGTCCTTTTTGGGTTTTTGGGAATATGTAACGGGAATGGGATGCTGGCCCATGGGTTTACCCATGCTTAGGCCTATTTTGTATGTATATATATATGTCTAGGAAATATAGAAAATGGAGATCTATGTGATGTGAGACCCTAGTCATATGTAAATGTATGCTAAGTGCAAGTAGGGTCTGTAAGTGCTTTGTGCATGACTGTAAGAGACTTGCAGAGCTAAGTGCAAGTGGTTGTAATAGACGATGGAAGGATTTGTGTTGTAATGCAAGGAAGAAGGATCTAGTGAACTGCACAGATCTTATGTCCTATGCGGAGAAGGGTTCTGAGGATTTGTGCTTGTAACCTATTGAAGAAGCTAATAAGGAAGAAGAGTTGGTGGATGTAGCCCCAGGGTGGTAGTGAAACACATAAATACCATGTTACTCTACTTCGTGTGATGATTTTGATACATTTATATGTTATTTGCTAAGTTCTTTGAGATGATTAAATAGATCCGCTTATGCTTAGTGCTTGATCTGCTAGATCTGATCTATTTAACTATGCTAAGTGCTTAAATACATTATATTGTTGTGAATGCTGCGAAGCTCTGTTTTATCAGCGAAGTGGATATTGATTTCATATTGAGGAACTGATGGTGCTAAGTGCCCTATTAAGTATCATAATCACATATTTGTGTCCCAGCTAAGGTTGTAGACACCTTAGTCTTGCAACCACCCTTGCTTGTACCTCGGGTGAGACTTCATCTACTTCGCAAGTGTTGCTGAAAGGGCTGGTAGTTAGGGTTTTTTTGGTGCACTATTGTAGCGTTGAACCCTGGGTATGCCCCTGTGCCAAAAAATGGTTTTGTTACCGAGACCTGAAACTGTGATTGTTGGGAACTGAGAAAGAAGAATCTTTGTGCAAAGATTCAATCTGGAAGTTTTGAAAGTTTCGTGCGTAGATCTATTTCCCTGGTGTACAACATTTTACTTGACTTGTGAAGTTTTGTTCCAAGAGGAAGGTCAGATATGAGTAAAATAGGTCATATCTGAGGAAAAGAGGTAAGATCTGTAAGCT
This sequence comes from Picea glauca, assembly GCA_000966675.3. NCBI lineage: Eukaryota > Viridiplantae > Streptophyta > Pinopsida > Pinales > Pinaceae > Picea > Picea glauca. The sequence goes on along the minus strand of JZKD02S1604377.1, from coordinate 75,886 downwards.
CCGTTCTTTGATAAAGGTAAGAATAGTGAAAAGTTGTAGATCTGAAAGCTTTGTGTTCTGTAAAAGTAAGATAAGTGAAAATTTTTTGTTTCAAAAGTATGGATCTAGGTATGTTTGATAGATTATGTCCTAGTTTGAAAACTAGGGTACTAATAGATGAAAGAAGGTTTGATATGAATAGATCCGATAAGAATAGTGAAAAATATGTTATACCTATGCATAGAAAGAATGTTTGGACTAACAAATGGATGGAGGATCCTAGAAAGAATTTCTTGCAGGTTAGCTCCTATGATCCTAGTGCGCAGTATAGGAGAAGCTAGGGATAATTTAAAAGAAAGAGAGGATTAACCCTCTGTTACAGTTGTAGAAGACCAGGACATCTTGCTAAGGAATGCCCTGGGAAAAGACCTAGTTATCTTTGTTGCAAAGATATGGACCATGAGGTGTTGGATTGCCCTAGAATGATTGCTAAGATTGAAGGAATGAATCTGAATCAATAAAAGCCTAAGATGGATCCAAAGGTTATAGCAGAACCCCAAAAAGAATCAGAGAAAGCATTGCTACAGATAAAAGAAACCCTGAATGACCACCAACATGTTAGATCATCATAGATCTTTAAATAAAAAGAATGCCTTGAAGCAAGAACATGAGACTTCGACATTGATTGTGTTTTGGATGAAGAAACACAAGCGAATATTATGACAGAAAGAACTTGGGAAATTTTAGGGAATCCTTCTATGACTCCTTCATTGGGAGGAATAGGGTTATTCAGAGGAAAACTAATAAACCTATGTGGAAAGCTCACTCAGATATTTATGAATGCCAATGGAACTTTGAAAAAAGAAGATTTTGAGATTATTAAATTTATTGAAGACAGAGCCTCATTTACCATGTTACTAGGAAAATCTTGGATTGATAGAGATCAAGCTAGAAGAAAGGAAGAAGAAAAAGTTTTGGAGCAGAAGAAGCAAGAGTTAAAAGATGTCATAACTAGAAGGATCGCACACTTGATTGAAGAACAAGAGAATAGATAGAAGCTATTTAACACTAGGGACCCAAATGTCGAAGCTGCAAGAACATTAGAAGACCCACAAAAGACTGAAATACCTATCCCAGATAAAGAAGAAGTATTACCCTTGAATCCTAGGAGAGAAGCTCAACAATGCGCAGTGACTATATCCAAAGAAGATAAGAATCAAAATGGAAAAGGGAATACCGAGACAAAGTTCACTGGAAAGAAGGCTAGAAAGCTAAGTAAGAAGAGGGCAAGACTAAAAATTTACAGAAGGTTCCAGAGGGAACTTCGCAGAAAGAAAATTTGCAAAATTGGAGCTTCGTCAGGATATCAGAATAGCGACACATGGCACTTTTCCATGTCGAAGCAATATAGTCGTTGGGGAAATTATAATCGTTTGACTTCTACCCTGAATGGGTAGAAAGGAATTTAAAGCTTGACATCAAACTGTTGGACCGAGCCATAATGGACAGAATGGAGTTAATGAAGGCTTCATACCCATTGCAAGTGATCCGTTGTTGAATTACCTACTTATCTCGCCGTGCCACGCACCGAGAACACTTTTGCTAACTGAGATTTTGAGCCCGCAGACTAAGTTGCTATTGCACAATGATCATCACCTTGTTGTCGTCTATTTCATTATGGTGTCTAAGTTAATTTTGAACCTGATATCATTCATCCTAAGCGCGTATGTCCGATAAGATCACCGCAGTCAAAGAATCAATGACATAATTACTCCTCGACTTGATGACTGAAAGGGTCATGTCAGAGAGAATATTGTCTATAGGTGTACAAGCATCATCAATGAGAGGACTGCCAGCCTCTCTGTCCACTGCTCAAGCCAGACCATCTCGACCAATAGATGAGAAGCGAACCAAGCATAGGGATGATCTCGCGAATGCTAAATTGATCTTGAGCATATTACCCACATATATACCACCTTTGAGTGGTGCAGTAAATCACGACAGTGTGCCCAGAGACTTTGAGTATGCCTTGGTCACTGCGTACCTCACACAGGGGATACGCGCAGTTCACGTAAACTAAGAAAATATTTCAGCGTTGAAGTTTAGCGACTTTGACCTTGGTGACAGGAAGGTCTATAACATGCTCGCCCCACATAAGTACCTGACTAGAACAAAGGGAAAGAATTCAAATATCGTCCCTTAGTCATGGACCCATAACCTCATGTAGTCCACACTACTCAACATCATGAAGATTCCTCACTTCAGACGACACCAAGAGGTGAATGCACGTGTCAAGCTATTGCTTTCCTGTTTCCATGGCGGTTATTTGTGGTTAAACCTCCATATCACTGTTGATTAGACATTGATCAATCAGATCACAGGCTTAAGCATGCAACGACCCGATCCACAGGAGTTTTACATCGAAAAACCCATGGATCGCACTCTAGAAAAAAGGATAAAGGACACCTATGGTGATGTCGAGAAAGAAACGCGAGGCTAAAAGGTATCTTCTATCCAGAGTGGCACAGTGTGCCTCGCTTGTCAATTGATTACTGGGAAGCTAGTATGAAAGAAACGACCAACCCAAGTCACCAGATTTGTAGTCGACCTCGCAGGGAAGTGCGCGAAGGGCTTACAAATGAATTGGGTGCAGTACCTGGTGTACCATTTAGAACTCAACAGTAGAGAAGCCTAGGATCAAGGATACAAATTTCATTTCAGTTGGCTATTGATCTTGATCTCTTTCATTGCCTGGGAGATGCTGAAAGGTGCGACCTTCCTGGACATCGAACCCTTTGAACCTATGGTCGCAAAGTTGAGTACACTATGGTATTCCAGTGACATGAATAAGCAATTGCAGTCAAATGTTGTGTTCCACACATATTACAACCAATTGAAAGTAGCCATATAGTCCGAGCCTCGCATGAATCCAAATACTCTACATAGGTTTCAGCCTTTGATGAAGTTCAGCGCTGAACGACATTTTATTTACATCACAGCGCATGCAGATGGACATAAGCAACAGTTGCAGTCCTACTACAAGTTGACGGAGGAGGAATTGGAGTAGATCACCAAGGAATCATCAATGGACCTTCTTATTCCAGTAGACCCTACAGAGATATCTGACATAGACAACCCAAAAAATGCATAGGATACACCCGGACCTAGCAAGACAAAGAAGACTGAAGAAGTTCAAGATTTAGACAGTACATCCATGAAGACTACTTCCATATCACCAGAGCAAGGGGGTGATCGCGAAGAGCTAGATGGCATAAAAGATGATTAGAATAAAGGTGAGGTAACACCACCTAGAGACGAGGAGGACCCCTCAAAGAAAATGAAGGTTTCCCCTCCGAAGCCTTCTTCCCGGAAGAAATCGAAAGCAACAATGAACAAATTGAAGACTATCCTCACCCCAGATGACTTCAATTTCATCATAGCAACCCTGAATGATGCTTCACTGGAGATAGCATAGAAACAATAGGCTAAGTAGGAGGAGATGTATAATCGAATTGAGGTTGAGATCCAAGGGGTGCAGTAGGCACTACAGTCCAACCACACAGTTTCCATTGTGCCCCTGTCAGTGGGAACACTGGAACTGGGAGATGAGCCAGCTCAACTCCATCGAATCGTTGATACAGTCGAAGCTCATCTTCGACGAGCACAAGAAGAAATAGTGCAAGCCACCCAGGCTTTGGCACAAGTATAGGGAGTCCTTCTAGAGAAACATGGTGTTGTTGAATGAGAAAGGCTTTCTCTCCAAGTGAAGTGGGATGAACATCTACAGCAAAGCAAGGAATAGTTTCTCACCGAGCAACTCGAAGTAAATGAAATGGTCAATAGAGAACTTCACTCTGTAACAATCATAGAAGTAAAGACCGAAGAGCGATTTCCACAAAAGGTTGTGCAACTTGAAGAAGTAATCTAGAAGCTACAACAACGCATCACAGAATTATAGCTCCACGCAGTGCCCGAAACCCCATAGGAGATAAGGGACCAAAGAGAAGAAACTGCCCGTAGCGTAGTTGAGAGACTAAAGGCTCTTGTTCTGGAGTGCAAGCACCTGAGTAACCAAATTTCCCAAAAATATGAGAACCTTACCAAGAATCCAGAGTTACAGGCCTTGGAGTTGCAGCTCAAGGAAGCGAAGCAACACAGAGACACACTGTAGGCACAACTGAAAGCCTTGTCGGCCGTAGAAAGAATGAAGCGGTCTCAAGAGCAGTGCACCACCCAACAGGAGATCCATATGATTGAAAGCAAGGTTATGGAAGAAACTCAAAGGCTCCAACCAGTGCAGGATAAGGTGTGCCAATTATTCACAAAGATTGAGAGCTAAGGAGCAGAGCTAGAACATGTTGTCATTGCACTAGAACAATGCCTAGAAGAGCCAGTGAATGACGCAGTGATCCATGAATTCGTCGAGTATGAGGCCATAGCACAAAAACAGGTCGAAGTAGCTCGAGCAAAGCTCGAGGTGTTCGAGGCAGAACTATTCATATCAAAGTGACTCGGGACAAGTCACAGGTGAGTGTTGGGGGTCTGTTGGCCCTTGAGCAAGTTTTGGGAGAGTCTTGGTCATGTTGACCTATTTTGGACTTCAACAACTTGTCAAAGGAGGAATGAAATACAAAGCAGAGATCACAGGATCTCGGCCCCCTTTTGGGTCCTTTTTGGTTTTTTGGGAATATGTAATGGGAATGGGATGTCATCCCATGGGTTTACCCATGCTTATGCCTATTTTGTATGTATATATAGATGTCTAGGAAATATAGAAAATAGAGATCTATGTGATGTGAGACCCTAGTCAGATGTAAATGTATGCTAAGTGCAAGTAGGGTCTGTAAGTGATTTGTGCATGACTGTAAGAGACTTGCAGAGATAAGTGAAAGTGGTTGTAACAGATGGTTGAAGGCTTTGTGTTGTAACACAAAAAAGAAGGATCTAGCAAGATGCACAGATATTATGTCCTATGCGGAGAAGGGTTCCAAGTCTTTGTGCTTGTATCGTATTGAAGAAGCTAATAAGGAAGAAGAGTTGGTGGATGTGTCCCCAAGGTGGGGGTGAACCACATAAATACTATGTTACTCTACTCTGTGTGATGATTCTGATACATTTATATGTTATTTTCTAAGTGCTTTGAGATGATGATGCAAGAGCATCATAAGAAACCAACCAAGCAACCATAAAGGTGGAAGATAGCTGGAAAAGCACAACACACATTTTGCACATTTTGAATTGTTTTTGAAAAATTAATGAAGCGGATATTAATGTGATAGCTGGGGAAGCGTACTTACATTTATATGTTAGATGTTGTAAACATATCTTGAGCACCGCTCTCATCTACAGAATGTAAAGGCATTTATACGTAATTAATGAAAGTAGGTAGATTTGAATTCATAGATTAGACAGTTTAGAGAGTAGGAGGGAAAACGAATATAGACACCCTTACCCTTGTATCATTGTAAGATAGATGATGATTAGAAAAGAAGAAGAGAAATTTTCATAAGTTGTTGGGCTGTAGCAGAGAACTGTAGAGAAGAACCCATGTACATGAGCACTTGAGTTAATATATGAAGCTTTGACTCAGTTTTCATGTTGTTATGATGCTTATTGTTTACATTTGCTGAATGGTATGCTTACAATTGTTTTATTCTCTCTGTTTATGTATTTGTTTCAATGTTGTGTTGAATGTGTGATTTCATTTTAAGTATATGAAGTTTGAGAGAGGAGAAGAATGAGTTTCAATTGTTTCTCATCCTGAGAGTTCCTGCAAGGAGTGTAGTGAAACATCCACAAGGTGTGCATTGACAAGAGTTTGAGTTTTATCTCAGAAAGCTCAGGAGAGATACCGTTGTTCTCATACCAGCAGAAGTGTAGGTGAAGCACAGATTCGTGCAAGGTGTGCGCAGGCTATTTGAAACCTTAAAAGTTATCAACTAAGGTGAAGGTGGAAGGACTATTGTTGCAAAGAGTGCACAGAGTCGAGGACTCAAATAACTAGAGGTTATTTGAAATATTGCCGCAAGGAGTGCGAGAAGGATCTCTCTTGGAGACTTAAGTCCACAAGTGAAATCTTAGGAGGGTTAGTACCTTTGAATATTTCAAAGGAGGACGGGGAGCGAAATCATCGCGCAAAAGTTAAGTTCAGTGGAAGGACACCAAGTCAGTTTGGCCAGAGATTCTGGAGGAGTGAATTGGGAGGTCAGAATTCTCCAAGGAGAACTCGCGAAATCACATGGACCATTGGATCCTGCAGATCTATGAGAAGGTTAAGGTTGAGTGCCTTTCAACATTTAGAAAGCTTAGGAGGAGTAATGACCGTTGGATGAGAAACGTCAGGAGTTGTTGATCTTGCGCTCGAAATCTGTTATTTCGGGTTTCGGAGTTTGGAGTGGCAAGTGATTCTGGAGTCATTGCATAGCAAACTCCCCATACACGAAATCACACGAGCCATCATATCAGGGGGAATTTCACAGTCGTTGATCCCCTTTGGAGTGGAATCTCAGCATTTTGGTATTTTGGGGTTCGACATACCGGGAATCCTGATGACAAGGAACCGGGACCTTAGCATTGAAAATCCCAAAGCCACAAAACGCGACGTGCCTTCGGTGTGAAACATCGGCATTTCGGTATTTTGGGGTTCGACATAGAAGGAATCCTGACGACAAGGAGACGGGACACAGTGGAGTGGAAATCCCAAAGTCACGAAACGCGATAGGATTTTGGTGTGGAATTTTAAGATTTCGGTGCTTCGGGTTTCGAGGTTCTAGGAGTCAAGAGGTAGAGTTGCACGTCAGCGCAACCCCCGAAATTGTGAAGGGAAAAAGATGAAAAGTAGGGTCCCAATCATTTTTCAAAGGGTACGTGCGACGAAAGTCAAAAAAGGGGTGGTCAAGATTCGGGGAAAATCCTAAAAAACCATCGATCTTGCAAAAGGGGGGAAATTTTAGAAACCGGGAAATCATAGGGGAAGAGGAATGAGTGTGGATCATTCAATCAAGTCCCAGAAAGCCAAAATTTGCTGGCAAAAGGAGTCGTGTGTTCAGCGACATTTCATGTTTCAGAGGTTGAAGAGGCAAGGGGCTCGACAACAAGATTCGCGAAATCGCGAAATCTGAAATCCCGAAAGGGAGAAAGGCCGATCGCATTTGTTGGTCAGTTGTGGAGTTAACGTCGATGTTTGATCACATAGGCATAACTCAGAAGGACCTGTGGAATACACCTGTTTGTGTGTGTGTGGAGTATTCCCTGTAGGGATATCAAAGAGTCAATCAAACTCAGGGGAAGATTTAGAATGATCCTGCGTGGATCTTGGTCCGAGGGTCGGGGGTCTGCATCAGTGTCGTATCAGAGCTCAAAAAAAGTTATTTTCTTTCTATAGTAGAGAGAACAGGGGAATATTTTACAGCCATGCCGCTGAGAAGAAGAGACAGGCCAATGCCAATGCCTGATCCAGCAAGAGAAAGAGAAATGTGCGAGTTACATGCCAAGATTGATGCCATGGAGAGAGAACAGAGGCGCACAGTTGATGCCGGGGATATCAGTGAAGCCAAAAGAGAAAATGAAGCTGGAAACAAAGGAGAAGAAGTTGTAGTCGAAGATGCTGCGGACGAATGCCTATTCAGGGTTGTTGTAAGGATAGGTGCCAGAGCAAAAATGGACATTCTAGTGTATGAGGGAAACCTGGATGTTGAAGAGCTTCTAGACTGGATTAGAGCTCTAGACAAGTACTTGGACTATGAGGATTTTGAGGAAGACAAGAAGGTAAAACATGCCATTACTAGACTTAAAGGGCATGCAACACTATGGTGGGATGAACTGCAGGCTGACAGATGCTGGAAGGGAAAACAAAAAATCAAAAGCTAGGATAGAATGGTTGCAAAGATGAAAGCCAAATTTATACACAAGGATTATCAAATCACTATGTTTCGGAGGATGTAGAATTTGAGACAGAAGATGATGTCAGTGAAAGAATACACTGAAGAGTTCTACAAGATAAACATCAAAACAGGTCATCAGGAAAGTGATGATGAAAAAGTTGTCAGATACATGAATGGTCTGCGATATGACATTCAATATGAGATGAGCATGATGACCATTCAGACTATGGAAGATTCTTATCAGATAGCTCTGAAAGCTGAAGAGAAGTTGATTCGGAAGAAAGGTCAAAGAGGTCGAGGTAGAAGCCAAGCCAGAGGCAAAAAAAATTCCCAAGACATAACTAAAAAATATAAAGAAGAGGGGAAGAAACCTCAAACTCAACATGAGAAAGGAGGAAGCTCGTAGAGAGGGCAGTATGCTTATAGAAATACTTTTCCTCGAGCTAGAGGAAGAGGCAGAGGTGGTGAAGTAAAATGCTTTGTCTGTGGAAAGATCGGACACAAATCCTATGAGTGTCCAGATAATAAGAAAGATGGTGGTGAAACTCACATTGCCGAAGCTCAAGGACGGAGTTTTGAGGCAGAAAATGCTGAGGGTGGAAGATATTTGATGATGAGGAAAGTTCTCTTGAAGCCAGAGAAGGAGGCAGAGAACCCAGCCCAAAGAAACAGAATGTTTTAGACTGCTTTCAAAACCAAGGACATGGTATGCAAGTTCATAGTGGATAGTGGTAGCACAGACAATCTTGTATCTACAGAGATGGTAGAAAAGCTGGAGCTGGAGACTGTTGTACATCCAATCCCATACATAGTTTCATGGATACAAAAAGGACATCAGGTAAATGTCACTAAACAATGTTTAGTTGAATTTAAAATATGAGGATATAAAAATGAAATATTATGTGATGTCATTCCCATGGATGTTTTTCATCTATTGTTGGGTAGACCATGGAAATATGATAGAAATGTGATTCATGATGGGAGAAAGAACATGTACACCCTGGAGGAAAATGGGAGGACACACATGTTGTTGCCAATTAAAAACCAAGAGGTGAAAACAGAGATGAGCAACATTGTACTTCTCATGAGTGGGAAGGCACTTCTTAAGGAGGTTAAGAAGAAGGAAGACACACAATTTATTGTGGTCAGGAAGCACAAGATTGTTTTGACCAGTATGAGAATAGATGATTTACCATAAGAAATCCAGGAATTGCTAGAAGAATTTGCTGATATAGTAGTTGATGAACTATCTTGTTTGTTGCCACCTATCAGGAGTATAAGCCATCACATCGACCTTATACCTAGAGCCAGTTTACCAAATAAGTCAGCGTACAGGTTGACGCCGCAGGAAAATGAAGAAGTTAAGAGACAAGTCCAGGACTTAATAGACAAGGGATTGGTTCGAGAGAGATTGATTCCATGCGTTGTTCCAACAGTGCTCAGCCCAAAGAAAGACAGAGGCTAGAGAATGTGTACAGACTCAAGGGAAATCAATAAGATTACCATCAAATATAGATTTCCATTACCAAGGATGGATGACTTGATGGATTGCTTGAGTGGAGCAAATTTTTTTTCAAATATTGATTTGAAAAGTGGGTATCATCAAATTTGAATGAGAGAAGGTGATGAATGGAAGACAACATTCAAGTCGAATGAGGGGTTGTATGAATGGCTTGTCATGCCATTTGGCTTAACGAATGCACCCAGTACTTTCATGAGGTTGATGATGAAGTCTTGAAGGATTACATTGGGAAATTTGTCATTGTATATCTTGATGTTATACAATTATGACTATACCCTTGTCCACGACTAAAGTTGCGTACAACATTGTCCAAAAAACTTTGGTCAACCTCGATCTAGATCCCACATAGGATTCAGATCCAGTTCTCGAGCCTATTTGGGCTCAAGGTTCTCTTGCCACTACAGATTCTTTAGACCTAGTCTTTCCCTCAGATGAGGTGATTCTTAAGGCATTGACTGGTCTAGACAAACACTAGTATGATCTCCATCATAGATCTTACTTCCTCCTGGAGCTAAGGAGAATAGAGGTAGATGAATTTGTTTTGACTATGAATGGAGATAGGTCTTGTCCTAGTAATCCTCTAGCCACACACATTGTTTGCGCTGAGGGTAATATGGCGAGTATCATTAAATGATCCCCATAGATATCTCTAGAACCCCTGGCGTTGTGGATAATGTTTTCGTCGGAGCAGACTGCTTCTCGAAGATATTCAAATTTATACAGAGTTATTTAAAGAATTTCGCAGTGTTTTTTCCTAGTATTACAAGGAAATGCCAGGCATAGACCCAAGAATCATCGAACATGAAATAATGACTTATCAAGATGCCAATTCAGTCTGATAGAAGCTTCATCCAGTGAATCCTCGAAAAGCGACAACAATTAAGGCTGTAGTAGAGAAACTGCTAAAAGTCGGTTTTATCTAGCCCATACAGTTGACATAATGGGTGTCAAACCCCATTCCGATTAACAAAATATAGGGTACAATTAACATGTGCATGGACTTCCGTGACTTGAACAAGGCCTGTCTGAAAGATAATTTTCCCACGCCATTCATCGATCATATTATCGATGAATGTGTAGGATGCAAGGTCTTTTCATTCATGGATGGTTTCTCAGGATATAACCATATTCAGATCAAACCTGAAGACCAGCATAAAACAAATTTTATTTGTCCTTGGGGCATGTTCACTTATCGTAAGATGCCTTTTGGCCTAAAGAATGTTGGAGCCACTTTTCAGCGTGCCATGTCTTTTTCTTTCCATGGGACATATATTCGAGGCATATCTTGATGATCTAGCATCACGCTCTCACAAGAGATATGATCATCCCATACACCTTTGACTAATCTTCGAATGATGTCGCTACTATATGATTCTCTCGAATCCTAACAAGTGTAGTTTTTGCATGACATCAAGATGTCTTTTAAGTTTCATTGTTTCGACAACAAGGATCATGGTCGATCCTCTTAAGGTTTAGGTGATAGTTCAATTGCTCCCCCCATGCACAATACCCCAGCCTTAGAGCTTATAGGTAAAAGTGAAATTTCTTTGGTGTTTTTTCACAAACTACGATGAGATCACTAAAGGGTTTATGCATCTATTAAAAAAGGGAGTGCCTTTCTGTATGGATGAATCCACTCAGTGCTCTTTTGAAGCATTGAAATGTGCCCTTACATCTGCCCCTCTGCTCCATCCTACCAATTATAAAAAAGATTTCTTGTTGTACCTGGTCGCTGCAGATTCGACCATTGCCATGGTATTAGTTCAAGAGGATGATATGCTTAAGGAGCATGTTATTTACTACCTGAGCCAAGGCCTGGTTGGATTGGAACTCAACTATTCCCATGTTGAGAAGCTAGCTTTGGCAGTAGTACATGATGTCCATCGGTTCCATCATTACATTCTGCTTCACGAGACCATCATCATTGTCGTTGTGAACCCTTTTCAATATCTGTTGACATGACGGGTCATTGGCAGAAAGATCAATAGATGGATTGTAATCCTCTAGGAATTTGACTTGAATTTTGTTTCCGTGAAATCCAAAAAGTCACTGGTCTTTGCCCAACTGATTTCGTAAATTTCGGACGAATCTAGTGATGTCACGGCCGAAGAATTACCTATCAAAGGAGATATTTTTCTGATTGCATATTCGAACCCCTTGTATGGAGATATACTATTCTATCTCCATACTTTGAAGTTCCATGCTTCTACTTCCCGTGACAAGCATCGACGAATTCTCCATCAGGCATGAAACTATGTCATACTCGATGACACTTTGTATCGTCGAGGTGTAGATTGCATTCTTCATCGGTGCCTTATACATGAGGAAGATGAGCTCATTCTGAACGACTGCCACACTGAAACATGTGGTGGTCATTTGTCTGGATTGGAAACAACCTAAAATATCCTACGTGTCAGTTAATTTTGGCCTACGTTAATCAAATATTGCATTGAGTCAGTCAAGAAGTGCCACCTATGTCAGATATTCTATTGGAAGTTGTGGGCACATCCTGCTCCCATGTTTCCCATAATTTTTGTTGGTCCTTTCACTAAGTGGGGGATTGACTTTACTACATGTCACCCAGCTTCAGCCAGGGGGAATCATTACGTCATCCTAGTAGTAGACTACTTCACAAAGTGGGTCAAGGCTATGCCAACATTCAACAATGATCTAGAAATAGAGGATCTTTTCATTTTTAACCATATAGTAGCAAAGTTTGACATCCCAAAGGAGATTTTCACTGACCATGGTAGTCACTTCCAAAACAAAATGATGACCGAGTTAACATCAAAGCTTGGGTTGAGGCAAGAACATTCATCACCCTACTACCCACAAGCAAATGGTCAGGTTGAAGCTGTGAATAAGTCTCTCAAGACTATTCTTTAGCAAACGATCAATTCTTCCAAGTCAAATTGGCATTTGATGTTGTACTTGATGTTGTGGGCTTACTGAATGTCTATAAATACTACCATCGGTTTCTCACCTTTTCAACTTGTATATGGGCTGGAAGCAGTCTTGCCTATTGAGTGCCATATCTCATCTTTAAAGTTGGCAGCGGAATTACTTCTAGACACTTCACTGCTTGAGGAATGCCTATTATGTCTCGAGCAACGTCATGATGTAGCCTTGGCCAATGAGGCTCATAAGAAACAATTCAAGTGTCAGTATGATCGGTCTATTTTTCCTCAGATTTTCTTCGAAGGTGATCTTGTCCCAGTCTATGATCAAGACAAGGATTCCCTGGGGGCAGGCAAATTCAAATCCATGTGGTTCGGACCATTCATCGTGAAAGAGGTCTTAAAAAAGGTTTCTTACCGTCTGGTTGACTTTGAAGGCAATTCCTTGGCAGAGCCTAGAAATGGGCTCTACCTTAAGAAGTATTACTCTTAGGTTGGTCGCCTTGGTGACTTCTTGTACATATGTATAGTTCTTATATAGTTTCTTTTATTTTTTGTTTTATGGACGTGTAGTTATTTATGTCTTCTTTTTCACTGTGGAAGATGTCAAGTGAATCAAAGGTGTTCTTTGGGTTCATGGACGACGCTAGCCGACACACTCGGAGGCTTGCTTCTGCAAACTTGGGTGATTTTCACACCTGGAGTCCAGTTGTTATCTGTCGGAGGTATCTATCTAAGTGACACCACAAACAATGTTGTTGAGTACAACACAGTTATAGAGTTGTTTTGTGATGCTTTGTCGCATATCATTTCTCACCTCTGGATCTACTTAGATGCTCAATTGGTTGTGTCCCAGTTAAATGGAGTCTACCACGTTTATGATCCTACTTTTCACCAATTTTTCTTTAGGGTATGTCTCTTATAACATTACTTTGATTACATTACATATATCCATGTTCCTAGGAGATTAAATCAAATGACATATACTCTAGATAATCAAGTATTAGATTGGAATGTTGCACACACGTAAAAATAAGCACACACATACACATGTACATAAATTTGTAAAAAAAGTGATCCATAAGACGAATAAAGATGTAAATACATATATATATATGTGTGTGTGTATATATATATATATGTCAACAAATGTCATGAGTATATAGGTGGGCGTGAATGCCTCAAAAATAAGGTTTGGTATACATCACGGGGCTTATGCCCTCAAAAACTATACAAAGGTGCCCTCGGCACATAATAGTCTATCCTATCTAAGCTTAGGGCCTATTGGCCCTACCATAGTGAATGACGGCATTGGCCAAACGCCGAAAAGGTTGGAACCAAGTCTGTGGAACCCCCACTACATGAGGATGCATAGAAGGCAGGAGATCCTCTATCTTTGTAACATACCCTGCCACCCACAGGCTAGGATATGGTACCTTCAATACCACCCTTGGACTTCTTTCTCTTACCAATACCTTTTTAAATTAATAAGGATGCATAAAATAAAAGATCTAACAACATGCACCACAATAACCAACAAGCATGCATATTCTAAAGATTCAATTAAATGATAAATAAATACACAGCGGAATACATTCATATATAGGTAAATAATACCATAACAGAGAGAACTTATCTTTATAAAATAAGACACCAATTGGCTGCATACCAAGGACATTCCACCCAACCGCAGACACTACTGTTCCAAATCTCAACAACGGTGTCACCCCCGATCCAGGGCTATGAATTTACAAAGATGGTTTCAGAGTGTTACTTGGCTTCCCAAACCAATCATCACTCAAGATCTCACAGGTTTTCCCAACACTCGCAGCAATCCAAGTTACCAACTCTCTTCTACCCAGCCTACACCACCCAAGATAATGGACCCCCACCCTTATCTGCCACGCAGTCCCTCAGGCAGTCCTTCTCCCTCCAGGGCTCCATCACAACTGGTCCAGATTATCCATGATGGAACTCTCAGGTCTTGTAGTTGTGAACAAATATGGGCACAGGCCAACACATCTCAGACATGTAGACCTCAATTCAGCATTGGATTACACCAACGACCTCTACAACCAACAATACCATGGATACTCTTCAGCAATTTGTTTCCCTTTCCCTGAGCCAAGACATGGATGAGGAAGGATGAATGAGTGATATGTAAGAATGGAATGAATGAACAAGTGATAAAGTGAGTGAACGAATGAACCAGTGAATGAGCGAATGAGCAAATGAGTTAATGAGCGAAACCCCCAACCAGACCAGGGGTAGGTTTAAGTAATTCGTGGGGAATCAAGATCCTCCTGGCCTTCCCCCCGATAAGGTCACATAATTGATCCACTCCCTTAGACAAAAAGGTAATAAAAATAGGAAATAAACATTTATCCCCTCAAGCCCCCGCTCTTGTGAAATCATATCCCTCTATAAATCTAGTCCTTGTCCGTCTAGCAGTGAGCGATGTGTTTATGATTAATAATGATCAAATCATTACATTTATTAGGCACACTAGCCTATTTTAATTGTTTGGGAGCTCTAGCCTCTTAACAATTAACAAAATCCATTATTTAATATGGGGCTTAAAACCTGGGGTGTTAAATCCCCTCCCCCTTATTTTGGCACTGTCCTCAGTGCATAGACAAAATAGAGATCAAAATCTCAAAATTTATTCAAAAAGTTGTGGGTACTCTGCCCGCATGGCATCTTCATGCTCCCAGGTAGAATGTTTAGCACCGTAGTAGGTCCATTGAACTTTTACCAGCTCTATAACTCGATTCTAGATCATTTTGACCTTTATGTCCAATAATCGCACTGGTTGGACCTGAATGTCTCCCTCTGTCTCTACTTGAATCAGATGCCAATCAATAACATGGTTAGAATCATGTACATATTTCTTTAGCAAAGAGACATGAAATACATTATGCACATTCATGGAAGCATGCAATGCAAGCATGTATGCAACTGGCCCTATTATGTCCAATATTTCAAATGGACCACAGAATCTGGCTGCCAACTTTGTACAACTACACAATTTCAAAGAGATATTCTTGGGATTCACTTTCATAAGTACATGCTCCCCTACTTTAAATTCTCTAGTTGTCCTGTTCTTATCTGCAATAAATTTATGTCTATCTTGAGTTGCTTTTAAATTCCACTTGATCTTAACCATCTGGTCTTCCATATCCTTGAGAAACTTGTTGACAGGCGAAATTGTCCGTCCGTCAATTGAGAGAGTGGAACCGGTCCGGGGTTGTCTAAATAACCCAAGCCGTTTGGAATGAACCACCCTGACGGGTTTAACGGCTCCGTTGGCCATTCTAAGGTCTCCTAAGAAAACCAAAGAGGAAACTAACCTAAATTAACTAATCTAACTAAACAAATAAAACTAATAAAACAAACTAAAACTAAACGAATGCACTAATCTAATTAAAATAAATTACTTAATAAAACTAAAACTAAATACAAATTACACTAACTATTAATACTAAAATAACTCAAGTCAACTATATAATTAGCAGTTGCAATATTCCTTATTTACACTATAAACAGCCTACAGATTTAGTTAAAACCTGCAAAACTCATATGTTTTCTGCCGTAAGACAACCAAGAATCTCTTTTTGATTTTCTATATTTTGTGAATAAAAAGTAAAAATATTGAAATTAAACGATCTAATATAAATCTAATTAAACTTATATTTGAATTAAACTACTTAATGAAAACAGTAAGAAGAAGACTAATTGACCTGGAAACGCTCCAAGTCTGCCCTGTGTATGATGACTTCTAAGTTGTTCAGAGGAGGGAAACTCACACCGTTAAGTCCTTGAGATTTTTGTAAACGATCGGCTGTGCTGCTCCTTAAAGTGTTTTACAGGACAAACAAGACATAAAAGAAAATCATAACAATATTATGACTATAAATTCCTGCAATAAGGGAAACCTGTTATGCAAAAAACTTATATATAACAATTCAATTTATGAAGAAGATAAAACTGTCATTCACAAACTTAATTAAAATTGCTATGTCTTTTATACACTTTGGAAGAGACAAGATATGGATGACAATGATTAAAGTTATATCATTTGCACATGATTTAGATAGCTAAAGTAGTCATAAACCATAAACAAACTGATATACACAACATAAAACAAAATATTGATATATTGAGAAGCTAAAGCTATGACAAAACACCAAATTCTGCTTCAGTCTGTATTATAACTCCATATCCTTGTTCTCCCACAACTGAGGATGATCATTATTACAAAAATCATAAGTATATATAGGTCTCTTCACAAGGTAAAACTTCATTGTGGATAATATCAAATAGTTTTACATAATCTGGGAGATATCCCAAAATCACCTAAACTAAGAAAATAAAATGCAAGTGAAATCTGTAAAACATCCCCTAACTGCTCATCATATCTACTGCCAATTCGAATTTACCTGCAATAGAAAACAAATATCAAATTAGAAAGATATTTCATTAAGAAAACAATAAAAAATTGATTCCACAGACTTAGCTACAGAATCATCTGATTCTGTAGCTAGTCAAAAATAGCATACAGGACCAGATAGCAATCAAATGAAATCAAATCCAATCATCTTTTAATAAATGAATTACTAATGATTCAATTGAAATTATCATTCAAATTAAACAATATCAAAATGAATGCAATCGAAACAGAGTAAAGAATGCTCTGTTTTCAGTTACCATAAAATATGGTCAAACTTTGACAGGCCTGTTTCGTATCAAACGAAATTAAGCAGTGAATCAAGTCATACGAGATACGATGTAATCGTAATCAATACAACCATAATCAAATAGAATCATAATCATATAAGATATGATATGCCACAACATAATTATAATTGATACCATTGAACACAAAATATATTTGTTACAGTTGTAACAATATACATAAAGTTCATGTCATTTCAATCAACAGTAAAGATAGGCAGGCTGTAGAGATTATGCATAAGATTCATTCTGTTGTAATCAAATATCAATATGGGAAGGCTGTTACGATATATTCAAAATGAAACATGTGTAACAGCATCGACCAAAAATCGCCATAGATTTCGATTGTTGGGTGTAACATAGTCAAGATCCAACAACAGCAATGATAACCATAAGCTGGGCAGCAATCAAATAAAATCGGGTCTGAGTCAATTATAGAACAACTCATCATCCTGGGCATGATCATTTATGTTTTACAAATCCATTTGTAACTGAATATCCATTGTCATTCCAATTCAAAAGAGAACAGGGTCGACTGGCCACAACGAATTGACTAGCTGGGACTTGTATGACTGTTACGATTTGGATCACTTCACGATTTGGGTAAATATAAAACAAGACCTTTTTTAAACATAATCCAAACCGTATCTGAGCTGGTCAAAGTCATATGTAAATAAAATTGTAACAGATAACCATCGTTTATCCATCATGTGCATCATAACCAATTCGGATCAAAACATAGATCGTGTTCCAAAATTGAGATGTGAAACAGCTTGTGTCTATAATAGATGCAATAGAACATTCAATTGCAACCAATTTAAAACAATCAAATCCACATTATGATTAATAGAATCAACATCAATCCAATTTAAACTTTAATGATAACGAAAATTGATTTATCAAAACAAAATTATATACAACAGTGCATGCTTGCATGACAGAGCAGGTCAACGATGTACACAGAGTTTATGAATATGTTATATAAATGGGTGAAAGTCATACCAGCGAGGTTGCTCAGGTTATGCCAATTTCAAATTGACGATTGTTGTAGTCGAATCGACATTCTTAAATAGAATTGAACCTGTTGTTCGCTGTCTCTTGTCAGGGGGTTGCACCTTCGCATTATGACTGGTGAGTTTTGCCACTTGATCCTCTAGAGCATGAATTCTGGATTTCAACATCGACACATCCAGGTAGTATCTTTCCAACCATAAGCCACACTGATCGCATGGTGGAACAGCTGGTTGAGCAGAAGAGGGTTTCGACGAGTCACCGAGGGTTCCACGAGGCATTTCAATGCCAGAAAAATTGGGATCATCCCGCAAACAAGGTGGTAAGTTTTTGACAAAGTCGTATGAAGGTTTGTCACACAGACCTTATGAGTAGGGATACTCGTTTGCAAGGAAACGTTCAATCTCTGAATCAGAATCTTCACTGACCACGATAGGATCAGGGTTGACAGGGGGTCTCGGTTTATTTCTTGCCATGCGAGAGATTAATCGAGCGTTTTTCTTGCCTTTAGAATTTGCACCAGTTTTAGCTTTAGGCTTTTTGGCTGCGGGTTTAGCAATTTCGACCTGTTTGGTCACAGACATGGGCAAGTTCATAGGTGAGTCGGGTAGAGGTTTGGGTAGCAAAACGTTGTAAGGCAAAGGGGGGATAGGCTTGCTTTCGCTCACCACAGGTTTATCAACCTATGGTGGGCTTGAGTCTTCAAAGTTATTACGACTGAGAAAATCACTCCAACAGTCACGACGTAACCCCAACTCATAAACCATAAACATTTTAATTAACCCAAAATGGAAGAGGCTGGTATCGGCCTGGTTGCATTTGTACCTTTTAGCCATCTTAAACAGACTTCTATGCAGGTAGTGAGGCATATTAAGCTCGTATCCTATAAAAACCATCAATAGACGAAGGTGATACAAGAAAATGAACCCGTACCTTCCCTTGCAAGTAATGAATTGCTTGGTTATCATTAGAAGGTCATGCCAACGCTGCTTTAACATATTTGCAGGCAAACCTTTGTCGCAGGAGTTCACCATTCGAGATTGGAAGAGAAATGTCCATGGGACATCTTCCACTTTGGAATTCTTCGACCACTTCTGTCCCGTAGCAGGCAGACTAGTAGCCGAGCTAAGGAATTGTTCATCAATTTCCAATTGCACATCCCCAACCTTGGCTCGGCAGCCATCGAAGGTTAATGCAAATTGTTGAGCCAGGCTAGGGTTATAACCATCGAATTTTCGTATGAACGGGAGCCATCCGAATTTCTCCAGGTCGCTATAAGCGCCATCGAGCATCAACAATGCTTGGCAACAGTTGGGCTCGACCCTTACGACTAGAGCCATGGCTTGTGTGCATAGTAGGGCTTGAATTGAACAATACAATACACAGGGTCAAAAATCGTTACGGCTAACAGCTGAAGCGCTCAAAGGGGAATGGATTAATTGTATGCATGCGAAGGTGGTGGGATTATCACCGCCATGCAGGATAATAATGGCACAGTACAGTGTTGTTCCATCCACCATAATATCGTTTAAACCATATGAATCGGCCAACCCGACAATTTGGGCGGTGGATCATTGTATCAACTTGCCATACCAAGACCATATATTATATCAATGAGTCATTGCATAACTTAAAATCATTAAAACAAAACCTAAATTTAACCAACGCACCATTGCATAACTTCAAGCGATTCCCATCAAACTCATAATATTACCAATGCGCTTGTTGCATAGTCAAATGTTTTGATTCGAAGTTTTTAAAACATTGTAACAAAAGATCTTATAAAATTGATAAGTCAAGAGCTCATAATAATAAGGATCATATCATATAAAACCAAAATCAACCATGACCCTTATAGAATCAAATATAACCAATAAATTTGCATGYTCAATGGCTTATTAATCAAATAAAATCAAAATGCGCAATCAAAGTAAGAGCATATAAATGGACATAGTTTGAAAAAATCACTCGAGCCACTTAATAACAAACCAAAGGTAAGTGCCTTTCAGAGTATCAATAAGAATATGATAACAGTCCAAATAACGATGGAGGGGTTTTCACACTTCCAGTTGTGAAAACTAAATCGAAACCAATTTGCAATTGTCGCAAGAAATTAAAAAAAATGTCTAGTTGCAAAATGCGACAGAAATTTGAAGTTCAAGAGACATAGGTGTAGGCAGCTTTTAGGGCAATTGGAAAAATTGAATTGGCTGCCAACAATGGCGACACACTGGGAGAAGCAGTTATCTCTATCAAAAGAAATGAGTTCAGATCAGGACAGCAAAGAAAAATTCGACTTAAAACAACAGCCAGAAAATCGTACCAACATCATCATTTACTATCATTTTCAGCGATGTTTCAAAAGACACAAACCAATAACAGTTTTAAGATCAGCAAGTCATGATTTTTATGATAAAATCTTCAATACTATTGGCATGGCCACTGCTGCCAGCAGGCGTCCATAGCCTCGACAGGGTTTCCATTTAACCCACTCAGACGTTTGTATCCTGTCAAGAAGTTCTAGATTAGAATAAAGGGCTTTTCAAAGAGGTTTCTTGTAATTTTACAGATTTTCATTTACCCGACATTGCTTCGCTGCCAGTAGGCCTGTTCAGTACCCCGACAAAGTTGTCTTGGTGCCATGCTTGCATTTACCCACTGCCAGCGGACCTGTTCAGTATCCCGACAGGTTTACAAACACTTCCCACAACTCTTATTAATATTTTTATTTTGTTTTTCTGGATAGCTGAGCGGGGTGACACTGAAAAATCTTGGTATTTTATCATATTTTTTAGACCTCATCAGAATTTTTTAATACTGTCCTTTATTCAGCTCTAGAAATGTTTTATTTCTAAAACAACTTACTTTGACAGGGAGACATCCTTTTGAGTCATTCCTTTACGGAAAAGGGACAGCGTGAAAAGATAAAGATGATCATGACAAACTTCACTCAGAGATTGAAATTAGTAAACTTCTTTCAAACAAAATTTTCCAACATCATTTTCAGAAATATATCACTGATGTTTGTACAACCTTTCAGAAGTTATTTTAGCAGGGAGATTTTCTTATGGTCTTTGTCTAAATGGTTCATTGCACAGGCATGCATATGTTTTAAAAATATAAAAACACTGATCAATCAAATCAAAATCAAAAACAAAAATAAAACAAAAGGAAATATTTACATAATATACAAGGATAAAATTCAAGCAAAGTATCTTTTCAGGGCTTGGCCATTCACCGGATAGGTGTCGAGCTTCCCTTCAATATTTTGTAAACGAAAGGAACTAGGACCCAACTTTTCAGCAATCAAAAATGGCCCAAGCCACAAATTTTGAAATTTAGTGTGTTCACCCTTCCCTTCGTGTGGTTTGTCCCACTTTAAGAC
>JZKD02S1604377.1:0-12132 GCA_000966675.3 Picea glauca | reverse complement strand
AAGCCAGGAAAAATGACAAAGGGGGTCAAAAAGGTGGAAAAAAGGGCCAAAAAAGTCTATAAATAGAAGCTGACAGTTCATTTTCACCATTGCAATTTGAAAATTGACTAAAAGGAGAAAAAAACCCCTTTGCTAAAGAAGTTGATTTTGGGAGCTTCAGAGGATGAAACGAACTTCCACTCAGACCAACTAAGTAAAAAATTGTCCCTCTTGCATTTCAATTCCTTTCTTATGCATTTTTTTTTGGGGGGGGGCGCTCTCCTAAAATGAGCGGCCCTGCATGTACGTGGGTTGTCCAAGGACAACTCGCATATGTACTCAGGAAGAAAAAATTATGCTTGCATACATACGTGACTGATACCATATTAATCCGCATACACTCTCAAAGGCTTGGAAAAAGACTTAAAATGCAAGAGCTAACTCCCTTTTTATCTTCCATGGAACATCGTGTATGTCCATTAGAGGGAGAGGGAACACGAGGACATTGATTTATTGGTCGATCAGGACCCTGCTGCCATTGTCGCATTGAAACAATGTGAGCTGTGGAAATTCTTCTGATGTCAATTTATGAGGGCACAAACTAGGCTACTGAATTCCCTAATTGACTACTGGCATCCAGATGCAGAGGCATTCATGATAGAGGGACAATTTTTTACTCCAATGACTGAGGACATTTACTTCTTGACTGGCCTCTCGAGGAGAGGGGAACCAGTCAATATGTAGACATTCCCCCCTAGGCCTCTTAACATTGAGGACTACATCAAGATGTACTGTGAGGTCGACATTGAGAAGGTAGGTTCTCAAGTGCCAATTCACAAGATCACCAATTTGTCTTTGAGAATGATCTTGCTACTTATTGGGTGGATTACTGGATCTGTGACCCTTCACTAGGCTTATCGGGCGCACATGCATTGTTCTATTCAGTGCCATGAGGCACATATATACGAATGGAGTATGACCATGCTCACATGAATGAAGAGGCAGTTGACAGAGTGCTGAGATCACAACAACAAGAACTTTGGGTTTGACACTATCCTTTGCTCATTCTTCTTCTTCTTCGAGAGCCCAGTCTAAGTCCTAGAGAGACTGTTCAGGGGCATGTGGCCTCCTTCCTAACAGTATGTAGATGGGAAGCATTTTTTCCACGACAGGGGGGAGGGAGGACCATAGAGGCCTTTGATGAAAAATTATTTGACTGGTGGGCATGACAGATTCCAATGATAGAGGAATACCCCTATGCTGGAATCAACTTTTCCAGCGATCCAAACATGCCCATACCTCCCGGAGAGGAGTGAGGAGAACTGTGTAACATGTTTTTTAAAGGTTTTTTAATTTTTAATTGTTTATATATATATCATTTTTATATGTATTACAGTACTGAATTTTGTATCTATTATGTATAAATGTGGGACCAGTGCACCTGACGGACTTCACGAGGACTCAACGACATCCCCGACCAGAGGTGAGACCAATAACAACCAGTGGACCAACAACCATAGGGGGACCTCTAGCCAGAGAGGCTAAGAGAGTTTTGAGGCAGGTGGAACACAACCTCACCATGCTCACTCATAAAGTTCCTATGGCCGATATTGTAACACCCCAGGTTTTGAGCCCCATATTAAATAATGTATTTTGTTAATTTTCAAGAGGCTAGAGGGCCCAAACAATTAAAAGAGGTTGGTGTGCCTAATAAATGTAATGTTTTGATCATTATTAATAATAAACACATCGCTGGCTGCTAGACGGACAAGTACTAGAGTTATAGGGGGCTATGATTTCACAAGAGAGGGGCTTGAGGGGCTAAATGTTTATTTCCTATTTTGATTACCCTTTTGTCTAAGGGAGTGGATCAGTTATGTGACATTCTTGGGGGGAAGGCCAGGAGCTTCCTGATTCCCCATGAATTACTTAAACCCACCCCTGATCTGGTTGGGGGGTTCGCTCATTCGCTCATTCACTGGTTCATTTGTTCAATCACTCATTCATTCCATTCTTACCTATCACTCATTCATCCTTCCTCATCCATGTCTTGGCTTGGGGAAAGGGAAATGATCTGCTGAAGAGTATCCATGGTATTGTTGGATGTAGAGGTCACTGGTGTAATCCAACCTTGACTTGAGGTCTGCATGTTTGAGATGCGTTGGCCTGTGTCCAACTTTGTTCACAGCTATGAGTCTTGAGAGTTACAACATGGATATTCTGGACCAGTTACGTTGGAGCCTTGGAAGGAGAAGGATTTACTGAGGGATTGTGTGGCAGAGAAGGGTGGGGGTTCATTCTCTTGGGTGGTGCAGGATGGGTAGAAGAGAGACGGGTTCTTGGATTGCTACAAGTGCTGGGAAAACCTGTGAGAGCTTGAGTGATAACTAGTTTGGGAAGACAAGTAACACTCTAGAAACGTCCTTGTGAATTCATAGCCCTGTCTCAGGGGTGACACTGTTGTTGAGATTTGCAACAATGGTGTCTGCGCTTGGGTGGAACGTCCTTGGTCTGCAACTAGTTGGTGTCTTCTTTTATAAAGATAAGTTCTCTCTGTTATGGTATTATTTACCTGTATATGAATGTATTCCGCTGTGTATTTATTTATCGTTTAATTGAATCTTTAGAATATGCATGCTTGTTGGTTATTGCAGTGCATGTCATTAAATCTTTTCTTTTATGCATCCTTATTAATTTAAAAAGGTATCAGTAAGAGAAATAATCCCAAGGGTGGGCTTGAAGGTAGCGTACCCCAACCTGTGGGTGGTGAGGTATGCTACAATTTGGTATTAGAGCTACTGGTTGAAACACCAGGCCTATATGGGCCAAATCTATTAGTCAGAGTCTCATGGTTGAGATCGATTTATGACCTTAAAGTCAAAAAGCACAGGAGGAATGGCATTGCAGAGTCCGCGCAGAAGCTAGGACATTAGAGATCCTTTGTAAGGGATCGAAGGATTGTGACCATCACTTTCAAATTCAAGAGTGATTGCCACTGTGGGATCAATAGAGATTTGGGATCGTTGGATCGGAGGGCAGGTGAACAAGGGTTGTCCGATGAAGGTGAAGAAAAAGGTTGAGTAGGTTTAAGTCTCAATCGTCAGATTTGTGCACGAGCAAATGTGAGTTGTAGATCTCATGACTATTCAGAGGATCGATACTCTGGGAGAAGCGAGCCCTCATGTTGCATGCAAGAAAATCTCCTGAAGTCTTGAATTCTGGAATTAATACAGACCGTCCTTTAGTAGAGATACATGCCCACAGATTGGCTAGTTTGGAAGTTCAACATTTGGGAGAAATGGAGTGTGCTGATGTGAAATCTCCCGAATTCCCGAATTCCCGAAGTCCGTCGACTGTTGGATAGAGCGGTGGATTTCAGAGTGTTGAGGACCGTCAGATATGTGCATAGGTGATTGTGAGCCATAGATCTCACAATAGTTCATGAGTTTAGTGTTCGGGAGGAACAAAGTTTTCTAAGTCGAAATCTTTTGAAGCCTCGAAGTTCAGAGTTAATACAAGATGTCTATTAAAGGAGACATGTGTCGACAGATTTTCCAGTTCGGGAATTCGGAGTTCGGGAGAATTGGAGTGTGCTAGTGTGGAAAATCCCAAAGCCTGAAGTTCCAAAGCTGAAGAGCCAAAGTGGTGGGGCATGATTTCGTAACCTGGAGGTGATGTGGACCCAGAAAGGTTAAGTAGTTTGGAAATTCAGAGTTAAGGAGATTTGAGGAATGCAAGCGTAAAATATTTTGAAGCCCGAAATTCCGAAGTGATGTGGCTTGCGGACGTCACCTGGGATGACGTGGACACATGGGATGGTCACCACGTGTAAGTGAGTTTTGAACCTATGGAAGATTAAAATGTCAGTTAGAATGTGATATGTATCACCCTCCTAATTGGGCCACGTGTCCTCTTCTAGTATTTTGCCACATGGCGATAGATCGTGCAGTCCGGAGAATCGGCACTCTGGAGGAAAAAGGTGCGACAATTTGTGTTGGGTCGAGAAATCACGAAGGCCCGAAGTCCGAAGTACATATCGACCTTTGATCCTAGAAGACATGCGACAAAATATCTCGTAGTCTGGAGACTTGGTACTCCAGGGGTTTTCAAGTCTCTACGAGTGAAAAGTGTCGAAGCCCTAAGTTACGAAGGCACATAGACCACCAATTTAGGATCCCTTCGGTACCTTTCTCAACCATTGGATCAAGATGTGGACGGATAGGGTAATCACTTCGGTGAACTATCACTCCAGGGGAGTTGAGAAGCACGAGAACTAAATGTCTCGGACCCACAAAGCACCGAATTAATAGAGGATAGTCCATCCCAACACTTGATTAAGTCACAGACTGTCGATTTCATGAAGCCTCCATATGGGGGCGGGGTTGTCCATTTGATGGGAGATTAAATCTCGACCATCCAATTCTTGTGGTGGAGCTAATGGATATTTCAGTGAAGGGTAACTCTGGGAGGAAACAAGAGTTGACAATAGAGAACAAACGAAGGACGAAGTCTGGAGGACTTGGTCCTGACACAGGTCCCATGCACATAATTAAGAGATTTAAACATATCATCTCAGAATGAATATTTGAGAGATGGAAGAAGGTGAGGGATCCTCTAACCATGATAGAGAGGCCGAAGGCTAGAATATTAGAGTTGGTAATGCATAGACAGAGTCCAATGGACGCAAGGGAAGAGGAGAGAAAGAAACATTAATCGAAACTGTAAGAAGACTGAAAATAGAAGTGCAGAGCTACAAAGCAGACAATGAGAGACTGATGAGAGAACAAAGTCAGATAAATGCTTGAGTGCTACATATCTTAAATCAATTGCAGAGGGAAAAAAGGAATGGATTTGAGCAAGGGGAAGAAGGCAGGTTTCATGAAATAAGAGATGATCGTGGAAGATCTAGTTATTCAAGAAGTGCTAGAAGAACTCATAGACACCAATCACCTCCTTACCTAGCAATAAATTTTTATGCATCTGAAGATTCCATAAGTAGTTCAGAGGTGTCTCCTATTAGTCCCCAAAGAAGAAGACATGAATTGGACAGTTTGCAAGGAGATTTGAGGAAGCTCAAGCCACCATCCTTTGATGGTGAAAGAGAAAGGGAAGATGATGTTGAGGCATGGTTGCTTGGAATTAGGAGATATTTTCAATTGCATAACTATTCATCAAACCTAGAAGCCATAATTGCCACCTACCATTTACACAGGTAAGTTGAAATGTGGTGGGATCAACTAAAAGAAGTTGAACATATTAATGAGTGTAGGATCACTTGGAAGCAGTTCAAGAGTTCTTTGAACTCAGGTTGGGAAGCATGACTATGGAAGAATATAAGAAGAAGTTTTTGGGGTTGTTAAAGTACGTCAAGTTCATTAAGGATGAGAAGATGAAAATACAAATATTTCTAAGTGGTCTTCCAGCCTTTTATAAAGAAAAGATTAGGTATGATGAGCCCAAGACCTTTACTGAGGCCATCAGGAAGACTAAATACCTATATGAGCAAGTCCAGGGAAGAGAATCCTTGCAAAAATCTTGGAAGGATAAGAAGAAGGAGAAGTCTGATTAGAGGAGGAAAGGATTCAAACATCCCTTCAATATGAATGAGCCTAATAAAAATCATCAAGATTAATATGTGAAGGGTGAATCTAAGAAAGAAGACTCCTTGGGAAAAGGGGGAAGACCACCAATCCAATGTTGGGGATGCAAAGAAGATCACATGTACAAGGATTTCCCAAACATAAAGGACAGAGTAAAGACTGTGCACAACATCCAAGAGGCTACAACAATCGAAGATATAGGAAAGATTTATGCAGCTTTAGATGATCGACAAGAAGAGTACCAATCCAATATGATCAAGGTGGAAGGTAAGATAATAAATCAACCTGTTGCTATTTTAATTGGTTCATGAGCAAGTCATTGTTAGATTGATCCTAAAATAGTGGATAGATTACATTTGGAGAAAAGTANCCAATGACTGAGGACATTTACTTCTTGACTGGCCTCTCGAGGAGAGGGGAACCAGTCAATATGTAGACATTCCCCCCTAGGCCTCTTAACATTGAGGACTACATCAAGATGTACTATGAGGTCGACACTGAGAAGGTAGGTTCTCAAGTGCCAATTCACAAGATCACCAATTTGTCTTTGAGAGTGATCTTGCTACTTATTGGGTGGATTACTGGATTTGCAACCCTTCACCAGGCTTATCAGGCACACATGCATTGTTCTATTTAGTGCCATGAGGCACACATATACGATTGGAGTATGACCATGCTCACATGTATGAAGAGGCAGCTGACAGAGTGTTGAGAGTGCAACAACAAGAACTTTGGGTTTAACACTATCCTTTGCTCATTCTTCTTCTTCGAGAGTGCCCAGTCTAAGTCCTAGAGAGACTGTTCAGGGGCATGTGGCCTCCTTCCTCACAGTATGTAGATGGGAAGCATTTTTTCCATGACAGGGGGGAGGGAGGACCATAGAGGCCTTTGATGACAAATTATTTGACTGGTGGGCATGAAAGATTCCAATGATAGAGGAATACCCCTATGTTGGAATCAACTTTTCCAGTGATCCAAACATGCCCATGCCTCCCGGAGAGGAGTGAGGAGAACTGGGTAACATGTTTTTTAAAGGCTTTTAATTTTTAATTGTTTTTATATATATCATTTTTATATGTATCACAGTACTAAATTTTGTATATGTTATGTATAGATGTGGGACCAGTGCGCTTGACGGACTTCACGAGGACTCGACGACGTCCCCGACCAGAGGCGAGACCAACAACAACCGATGGACCAACAACCACAGGGGGACCTCTAGCTAGAGAGGCTGAGAGAGTTTTGAGGCGGGTGGAACACAACCTCACCACATTCACTCGTAATGTTCCTATGGCCGATATTGTAACATCCCAGGTTTTGAGCCCCATATTAAATAATGTTTTTTGTTAATTTTCAAGAGGCTAGAGGGTCCAAACAATTAAAAGAGGCTGGTGTGCCTAATAAATGTAATGTTTTGATCATTATTTATAATAAACACATCACTGGCTGCTAGACAAACAAGTACTAGAGTTATAGGGGGCTATGATTTCACAAGAGAGGGGCTTGCGGGGATAAATGTTTATTTCCTATTTTGATTACCCTTTTGTCTAAGGGAGTGGATCAATTATGTGACATTCTTGGGGGGAAGGCCAGGAGCTTCTTGATTCCCCACGAATTACTTAAACCCACCCTTGGTCTGGTTGGGGGGTTCGCTCATTCGCTCATTCATTGGTTCATTCGTTCACTCACTTTCTCACTCATTCATTCATTCCATTCTTACCTATCACTCATTCATCCTTCCTCATCCATGTCTTGGCTTGGGGAAAGGGAAACAATCCGCTGAAGAGTATCCATGGTATTGTTGGATGTAAAGGTCACTGGTGTAATCCAACCCTGACTTGAGGTGTGCATGTTTGAGATGCATTGGCCTGTGTCCAGCTTTGTTCATAGCTGTGAGTCTTGAGAGTTACAACATGGATATTCTGGACCAGTTGCGTTGGAGCCTTGGAAGGAGAAGGATTGCCTAAGGGATTGCATGGCAGAGAAGGGCGGGGGTCCATTCTCTTAGGTGGTGCAGGATGGGTAGAAGAGAGTTGGGTTCTTGGATTGCTGCGAGTGCTGGGAAAACCTATGAGAGATTGAGTGCTAACTAGTTTGGGAAGACAAGTAACACTCTAGAAATGTCCTTGTGAATTCATAGCCCTGGCTCAGGGGTGACACTACTGTTGAGATTTACAACAATGGTGTCTACGCTTGGGTGGAACGTCCTTGGTCTGCAACTAGTTGGTGTCTTCTTTTATAAAGATAAGTTCTCTCTGTTATGGTATTATTTACCTGTATATGAATGTATTCTGCTATGTATTTATTTATCGTTTAATTGAATCTTTAGAATATGCATGCTTGTTGGTTATTGTGGTGCATGTCATTACATCTTTTCTTTTATGCATCCTTATTATTTTAAAAAGGTATCGGTAAGAGAAATAATCCCAAGGGTGGGCTTGAAGGTAGAGTACCTCGACCTGTGGGTGGTGAGGTATGTTACATTTTGGTATTATAGCTACTGGTTGAAACACCGGGCCTGTATGGGCTGGATCTATTAGTCAGAGTCTCATGGTTGAGATCGATTTATGACCTTAAAGTCAAAAAGCACAGGAGGAATGACATTGCAGATTCCGTGCAAAAGCTAGGATGTTAGAGATCCTTTGTAAGGGATCGAAGGATTGTGATCGTCACTTTCAAATTCAGGAGCAATTGCCACTGTGGGATCAAGAGAGATCTGAGATCGTTGGATCGGAGGGCAGGTGAACAAGGGTTGTCCAATGAAGGTGAAGAAAAAGGTTGAGTAGGTTTAAGTCTCAACCGTTAGATCTGTGCACGAGCGAATGTGAGTCGTAGATCTCACGACTATTCAGAGGATCGACACTCTGGGAGAGGCAAGCCCTCATGTTGCATGCAAGAAAATCTCCCGAAGTCCTAGATTCTGGAGTTAATACAGACTGTCCTTTAGTAGAGATACGTGCCCACAGATTGGCTAGTTTGGAAGTTCAACATTCGGGAGAAATGAAGTGGGCTGATGTGAAATCTTCTGAATTCCCGAATTCCTGAAGTCCGTCGACCATTGGATAGAGCGGTGGATTTCAGAGTGTTGAGGACCGTCAAATCTGTGCATAGGTGATTGTGAGCCGTAGATCTCACAATAGTTCGTGAGTTTAGTGTTTGGGAGGAACAAAGTTTGCTAAGTCGAAATCTTCTGAAGCCTCGAAGTTCGGAGTTAATACGGGACGTCTGTTAAAGGAGACATGTGTCGGCAGATTTTCTAGTTCGAGAATTTGGAGTTTGGGAGAATTGGAGTGTGCTAGTGTGGAAAATCCCAAAGCCGAAGAGCTGAAGTGGTGGGGCATGATTTCGTCACCTGAAGGTGATGTGGACCCAGAAAGGTTAAGTAGTTTGGAAATTCAGAGTTAAGGAGATTTGAGGAACGCAAGCGTAAAATATTTCGAAGTCCGAAATTCCAAAGTGATGTGGCTTGATAACATCACCTGGGATGACGTGGACACATGGGATGGTCACCATGTGTCAGTGAGTTTTGAACCTATGGAAGATTAAAATTTCAGTTAGAATGTGATACATGTCACCCTCCTAATTGGGCCATGTGTCCTCTTCTAGTATTTTTCCACATGGCGATAGATCGTGCAGTCCGAAGAATGGGCTCTCCGGAGGAAAAAGGTGTGATAATTTGTGTTGGGTTGAGAAATCATGAAGGCTCGAAGTCCGAAGTACATATCGACCTTTGATCCTAGAATACATGCGACAATAGATCTCGTAGTTTGGAGACTTGGTACTCCGAGGGTTTTCAAGTCTCTATGAGTGAAAAGTGTCGAAGCCCTAAGTCTCTAAGGCACACAGACCGCCAATTTAGGATCCCTTTGGGACCTTTCTCAACCATTGGATCAAGATGTGGAAGGACAGGGTAAGCACTTCGGTGAATTATCACTCCAGGGGAGTTGAGAAGCATGAGAACTAAATGTCCCGGACCCACGAAGCTCTGAATTAATAGAGGATAGTCCATCCCAACACTTGATTAAGTCATAGACCGTCGATCTCATGAAGCCTCCAGATGGGGGAGGGGTTGTCCATTTGACGAGAGATTAAATCTCGACCATCCAATTCTTGTGGTGGAGCTAATGGAGATTTCGGTGAAGGGTAACTCTGGGAGGAAACAAGAGTTGACAATAGAGAACAGATGAAGGATGAAGTCTGGAGGACTTGGTCCCGACATAGGTCCCATGCACATAATTAAGAGATTTAAACATATCAACTCAGAATGAATATTTGAGATATGGAAGAAGGTGAGGGATCCTCTAACCATGATAGAGAGGCCAAAGGCCAGAATATTAGAGTTGGTAATGCATAGACAGAGTCCAAAGGACGCAAGGGAAGAGGAGAGAAAGAAACATTAATCGAAATTGTAAGAAGACTGAAAATAGAAGTGCAGAGCTACAAAGCAGACAATGAGAGACTGATGAGAGAACAAATTCAGATAAATGCTTGAGTGCTACATATCTTAAACCAATTGTTGAGGAAAAAAAGGAATGGCTTCGAGCAAGGGAAAGAAGGCAGGTTTCATGAAATAAGAGATGATTGTGGAAGAGCTAGTTATTCAAGAAGTGCTAGCAGAACTCATAGACACCAATCACCTCCTTACCCAACAATAAATGTTTATGCATCTGAATATTCCATAAGTAGTCTAGAGGTGTCTCCTATTAGGCACCAAAGAAGAAGACATGAATTGGATAGTTTGCAAGGAGATTTGAGGAAGCTCAAGCCACCATCCTTTGATGGTGAAAGAGAAAGGGAAGATGATGATGAGGCATGGTTGCTTGGAATTAGGAGATATTTTAAATTGCATAACTATTCATCAAACCTAGAAGCCATAGTTGCCACATTTCATTTACACAGGTAAGTTGCAATGTGGTGGGATCAACTGAAGAAAGTTGAACATATTAATGAGAGTAGGATCACTTGGAAGGAGTTCAAGAAGTACTTCTAGAAGGAGTACCTCTCAGAACATTTCTATGACAAGAAAATTCAAGAGTTCTTTGAACTCAGGTTGGGAAGCATGACTATGGAAGAATATGAGAAGAAGTTCTTGGGGTTGTTAAAGTACGTCAAGTTCATTAATGATGAGAAGGTGAAAATACAAATATTTCTAAGTGGTCTTCCAATCTTTTATAAAGAAAAGATTAGGTATGATGAGCCTAAGACCTCGATTGAGGCCATCAGGAAGACTAAATACCTATATGAGCAAGTCCAGGGAAGAGAATCCCTGCAGAAATCTTGGAAGGATAAGAAGAAGGAGAAGTCTGATTAGAGGAGGAAAGGATTCAAACATCCCTTCAATATGAATGAGGCTAATAAAAATCATCAAGATTAATATGCTAAGGGTGAATCCAAGAAAGATGACTCCTTGGGAAAAGGGGGAAGACCACCAATCCAATGTTGGGGATGCAAAGAAGATCACATGTACAAGGATTTCCCAAACATAAAGGACAGAGTAAAGACTGTGCACAATGTCCAAGAGGCTACAACAATCGAAGATATAGGAAAGATTTATGCAGCTTTAGATGATCGACAAGCAGAGTACCAATACAATATGATCAAGGTGGAAGGTACGATAATAAATCAACCTGTTGCTATTTTAATTGATTCAGGAGCAAGTCATTGTTAGATTGATCCTAAAATAGTGGATAGATTACATTTGGAGAAAAGTAAGCTTGGAAAATCAAGTTTGGTTCAGTTAGCCACTGGAACCAAAAGGAGAGTCCATGATATGGTCAGAAGTTGTTCCATAAGTCTTAATGGTGTGAATAGTAGAGTTGATCTAAATATCATAGCCTTGGGTTCTTATGATATTCTAATTGGAATGGATTGGTTGGACAAGCATCATGTTGTCCTAGATTTTCATAGTAATACATTTACCTGTCTTGATGGAGATGGAAAACAAAACACTGTGAAAGGAGTTCCAAGACCCATCTCTATAAGGGAGATTTCATCCTTATAGGTCAAGAGATGTTTTAGAAAATGATGTCAAATGTATGCAACTCATGTGGAAGAGCTAGAAAATACAAAGGGGCCAAGCCTTGAAGATTTCTCGGTACTACAAGAATTTGAAGATGTATTCCAGGAAATACCAGGGTTTCCACCAAGAAGGGAGACAAATTTCTCAATTGATTTAGTGCGAGGAGCTGCCCCAGTGTCAAAAACACCTTACCGAATGAGAACACCAGAGTTAAAAGAATTACAAATGCATTTGGAGGAATTGTTGAAGAAAGGGTACATACGTCCAAGTGTTTCACCTTGGGGAGCACCAATACTTTTTGTCAAAAAGAAGGATGGAACCTTGAGGCTGTGTGTTGAATTTCGACAACTGAATAAGTATACTATAAAGAACAAGTATCCTCTACCCAAAATTGATGAACTCTTTGATCAACTAAGAGGAGAAAATATATTCTCAAAGATTGACCTGAGGTCAGGATACCATCAGGTAAGGATCAAGGAAGAAGAAATTCATAAGACAACCTTTAGAACCAGGTATGGACATTATGAATTTGTA